>APFE030171149.1:122426-146240 GCA_000404065.3 Pinus taeda
ATGTTTTCAAGTGACTTTCTCTCTCTTTGAATTTTTGACATGAAGAGCAGAGGTATGGGGCTTGACAAAGAGGACAATGTGGCTATTGATGAGGCCACATAAACTGCAGATAGTCAAGGTGACAAAATTCAGTGTAACACCGTTCCATACCTACATCAACTGATGATCAATTCAGTGTTGTTGTACACCATGTACTGGGGGAATTCTAACCAGGTCTCTCCTTCATGGCCTCTTATGAGTTGTGATCAAGGAATATGAGGATAGTTCCTTGTCTTGTGTCAACCTTGTTAAAAAATGAAACAAGGAGTATGAGGATAGTTCCTGGTCATGTGTCAACCTTGTTAAAAAATGAAACAAGGAATATGAGGATAGTTCCTTGTCTTGTGTCAACCTCATTAAAAAATGAAACAAAGATCTATGAGGATAGTTCCTGGTCTTGTGTTAACCTCGTTAAAAAATGAAACAAGGGTCTATGAGGATACTTCCTTGTCTTGTGTTAAGCTCGTTAAAAAATGAAGTAAGGAATCTAAGAAGAGCTCCTTGTCTTGTGTCAAACTCATTAAAAAATGAAACAAGGTCCCCTGGATCAAAGTTCCAAGTCGATTGTTTGATTAGATCTTGTAAAACCCCAGTCGTGTCATTCACTTGATATTATAAATGAACCTTCATTCCATCCACCTGATAGCCGCGAGTTGTCTACTTAGGTGAATGTAATGAAGTTTGGGGGCATGCACCTAGTGGTAAAGTTAAGTTTCCCTATAGGTTATGTGAAGGGAATCACCCCATTCACCTTTGTTCCTATCTGGATGAAGCCAAGAAGGTGTTGGATAACCATCCTGCTTCACCACAGTGACTTCCATCTAGTTACAGGAGACACTCCCTTTCACCATGCTGGGGCCATGTAAACCAATCTCAAGCATAGTTTTTCATTTCAAGCTTGTGTAAAAATGAAACTGAATCCAAGCATATTTTCTCATTTCACACTTCTGTAAAAATGAAACTAAATCCAAGCATGGTTTGTCATCTCAAGCTTGTGTAAACATGAAACAGAATCCGAGCATAGTTCCCTATGGTTTAAGCTTGTGTAAAAGGGATCCCATTTCCATTTTTAACCCTAATTATTGCCATTCTATAGCCTATTTTGTCAGATGAGCCTTGGTTTTTTTTATCCCATCACCACCATCCCTTTGGCCAATCATACGATTTCACGTGGTTGTTTTACCGTTTTTTGAGGAACAATTGCAATGAGTGGTCTTATTATCCAACCTATTCACATAAATCAACATGTTTTGAGAATTTCCAAAATCACCAAAATGGGTTTCTATCCTAGACACCACTCATTCCTCAAATTGGAGTCCTCTTTAAGCTCTTGTCAGACTATCTAAACATGAAAAGATTGATGAGCGCTTGTCCTTTCCAGCTTGTTTATGAATTGGAAACGACATCTCTCTTGTATTATTTTATGCTTTTTTGGGATTGAGAAATTAATTTATGAAAATGAACTTGTGGGGTTTTCTTTTTGTCCCTTTTCAAACTCTCTAAACATGAAAAAGGCCGAGTTATCTTTTTCGTTAAACTCGATAAAACATCAAATAGCAAAAAACTTTTCCATCAAGACAACACCGAGTTTCACCTTCTCTAGACTCGGTAAAACATCAAATAGCAATGGATTCACCCGAAGGTTGGAATTATACAACAAGAATATGTTATCCTCCTCAAGCTTGATAAAAATAAAGAGGTACTGGTCAGTAATGACTGGGGAAAATGGGAAAAAGGGGGAAAACACTTTATTTTAGCAGGTCGCTCTTGAACATGACGCTTTCACTCCATCACCATGACTATTTGGGTTGGGTTATTAGGTTGATGGTTATCTTACCATTTGTCTGTCATACCATCCATCACTTTATTTTGGATCAATTCTACCAATTCATTTAAGTGTCGCCGACATGTTCAAGAGAAGTTATTCAGTCAAAATTCCTTTTTTGCAATACCATAAACCTTCATTTTCATGACCGCCATTCCTGAACCTTGTGTCGTCAATCAAATTTTGTCTCCAAAATAATTACACTCTTTTCATGTCGTTGATGTGGGATACATCAAGGCCCTCCTGCGATGACTTGCTCCTTGTCGACCTCAGCTCATTATCCAAGAAGTTGAATTAGAAACACCCTTCCAGTACCTTGAGGCTTGCATACATCAATGGTAGGTTTCTCGCTTCCGGTGATAGGTTGACATCAATGGCTTTCGACCGAAAGAATTTGTATGGTGTTCAACATCAAATCATCCATTCACATAATGTAGAATGTACTATAGTACC
Organism: Pinus taeda; assembly: GCA_000404065.3. Taxonomy (NCBI): domain Eukaryota; kingdom Viridiplantae; phylum Streptophyta; class Pinopsida; order Pinales; family Pinaceae; genus Pinus; species Pinus taeda. Next base: position 124,744 of record APFE030171149.1, read on the forward strand.
TTGAGGATCATTATCGTTATCGGTGATTTCTCTCGCATATGTTAACAACTTACACCATTGGCTGATAATCAGATGGTATCTTCCCATGTTCGACTTCAAATCATATAATCACATGGTTAAACTCGTACTTAAGTGAACGATTGAATGAGATAGAAGAACTCAGATCTAGTTTCATCCATGAGGCTCAAATTTGAGGAGTACTAAATCATATGTGCAATGGCTTTACATTGACGGTCATTCCGATCATGGGTCAATGTCTGTAGACGATTGTTTATGTACATGTAATGAAATTTTATAAGATGACCATGGGTATGTCTTCCCTCACCAATTGATGTAAAAATAGAAATATCATGATATAGGTATTGTAATTGATGCAGGTTACCTTCCACTTCGATATCTCCTCATCACATTGTAAAGCATTTCATTCAACATTTGCATTTTTTCGATTTCATGCTTTAGGGGGCAGTTGTTACAGATCCATTTGGGTACATCAATCCCATCATCCAGATCAATGTTTTAGGGCTCATCAAACCCTAATTTTAGTTGCTACATGCCCTAAACAAGTCACCCCTTTGAATGCCTCCTTCCTACATAGTTTCATGACTTGAAGACATCCAAAGGTGGCCTCTAGAGGGACCAGCACAGATAGGCCCATGTAAGGGTGTGCTGCAGAGTAGTTAATTCCATGCCAGGGTTCTCTACAAAGAACCTAGGCTTCCTTTCACACGTGTTGGGCGAGTTTGAGTGAAATTCACATAGGGTTTGGGGAATATTCTTATCTTTCGGAGTCATATAGAAGGTTCCCTCACTTATCAAGTCCAAGCTGGCGGAATGGCTTTGAATTAGACACGAATGGTTGTATTTCCTTCTTCTATTCAATAAAGTGTTTGAACCTTTCTCCCATATTTTTGTATTGTTTTATAATGCTTGTATGTGTGAAATGTATCTGATTTCATTCACTTGTATTCAATAGATCTTTTGCTTTGATCGATTCTTGGTTTTCTATTATGTTTACAGGTACTTCTCAAGCATATTAAGTATGATAAGGAGCAATGGGATCGATACAAAGGAGACAAGAGGAAAGCAAAACTACAAGTAGGTATTCTCATCTTCTCATATTATCTGTTGCTTATAAGGAAAGACTAAAATACTTTAAACTAATGTTCTAGATATGTATACTTATTTAGGGAATTAATATTTATCCATAGATACCAAATTCTCCAAAATAGGGAGGTATACCATATTACTTAAAAAGTAACATCTCACCTCACATTCAACTTCATAAGACAGACCCTCACAATCAGTGGGGTTGGATACAAATATCATACACTAATGCTAAAAAAATGATATAACAATATGTTATTTTTATATAGTGGGAGTTGTAGTTTTCCACAATCATCATCATTAAGTGGCTAAGTTCCAATTCAAAAGAGGATCCATATAGGTGGGGAGAATGAAAAGAGAACCATATAGGTATAAGAGATAAACTTCACTGGGGTAAATACCTAGAAATAAGGAAACAAATTATCAAATCATATGAGACAAGATATAAATGATTGTACTTTTTAAAGTAAAGAAAAACTAAATAAGAATTGTCCCTCTAATAACCTAAAACAACCTATTTATAATTTGAGAAACAAAGTTGATATCCTCCTACTAGGTCACTTTAATACTACTAGAATTATTGCTAGCCAAGGGAAATGATTCCAACCCTAGCCTTTTATGGATAGATGAGAATCTTGATTTAGCTAAGATACACAAAATAAAATCTAAATATATAATTTAGAACTTGTTTAGGATATGAATGATTAATATTTATAATTTTTGAGACATAATAATTCACAATGGGCTAATGATGTGGCTAAATTCCAACCAAATGACTTGTATTCATGGGTTGTGTAGTAGTAACATGGATTATGTGATATTTGATATTCCCATATACAAATGAATAGTAAATAATTACCTTTTACGATGAACCTAACTCTAATCATAGACCTTAGCCCTAACTCTAAACTTTTCCATATGTAGAATCTTGATTAAAGAAAATTTTAATAATCAAGGCACCTATGTTTTCACAAAATAATGATGATTATAAAGCACTTATGTAGTGCATTAAATATCATGCCTTATAACGAGAACGTCAAATACCTCTATCACAATCTTATGGCAACCCTTTCTACATATATTAGCAAGTTATTCATCAAGGTCTTATGTATAAAGGAAAATAGAACCACCCCTTGGCAATGATAATACCTATAGAATTGCTATAAAGATCATTAGGGATGAGTTTTTAAAACTATATATGTATATGTATATGTATAATGTATATGTTATTGATATGTATATGTATATAATATATATATATATATATATAATATATATATATATATATATATATATATAATATATATAATATATGTTAATATGTATATGTTATATAAATGTAATATATATAATATTATATATATATATATAATATAGATATAAGATATATATATATAGCCCTAATTAAAAGCAAAAGAGATAGTGTTATTTTTATAGAAAGCAAGAGAAACTTGTTCATCTATCTAAATTTGATATTACAAGCTTGAAGAGACAAGGTATACCTCATAAAATTAATGAAATAACGTGATTCCCTTGAGGTTTAGAATTCCCCAAAATCCATGGACACCATTTAAAACATTCCCATAAATAATGAAGTTCTCTTATTGGAAGAATAGAGTTCAGGGTTAAGTAGCTTGTAAATAGGAAAGTTAAGGACATCAAAGGATACAGAGATAAAATCTAAAGTAATTGGATATCCTATCCTTATGCCTCATTTACAAAGTTTCTTGAATTTATTTTGCAAGTAATAATTCCATGAATCCTAGACATAATGTGTCATTGTACCTATTTTTAAAAGTTGAGATTAAAAAAAAAAAACTTTAACTATAAAACCATATCCCCATTTTAAATGAACTGTATGGAATTATTTTAGAAAATAAGATTAATATGTGGCTACAAATCCATGGAAAAGAGTTGAATCACTAGCTATATTTAAACAACTACCATTAAAATGCGGCTGCCTCCTTATTTTTGGAATGATTGCAAAGGGGTGCTACAATAATAAAACCAATATCCATTGTTGTCATGTTGACTTTGAAAATGATTTTGATACATTGCCTAAGAAAATACTTCAGAATGGGAGGGAAGAATTAAAAGTTATTTTTGAGTTGAGGATTGTTATGGCAAGGTTGTGTGGGTATTTTATTTCCAAGTTTAGAGACATTGATGGTTTATCATAATAAATGGTTTATCATAATAAATTAGCTATAATATAGGTTTTCATAAAGGTTCTACCTTGACTTTACCATATTTTCCATGTACATTGATACAGATAGAATATCTCCTGAAAGAGGAAAGTCGTTTCAACCCAATTCTTATTAGAATAGTCATCAATCTTATTCTTCAGATTGGTGACATTGTTTTTATGGAAATTTGTTTAGGGAAAATTTTAAGGATGGAAATATATTTGGAAGTGTAGAAATATTGGTAAATCTTACTAATCCCTAAATGCAAACTATAAAATGTTTAGCAATAATTTTATAGAAATATTCATGTTTCTAATGAATATATATGGCCTTCATCTATTTTTTTCAAATTTAAAGGTAAGAGAGTTTTATTATATAAATTTTGGGTGAATAATTTTTAGAAAAAAATAGATATTAGTGAATCTTTTCATTGGAGAAACCATTGAAAAATATCCAATTTGAAAAATTTAGTCCTTAAAATGTTTGCTAAACAAGTCACTATGACCTCAGAAAGAAACTAAGGATAGTCAATGGTTTATACTTCACTGAGGGTGTTACTATTAATATTGACTAAACAAAATTTATTATAAATAAGTTTAATGATCATCTATGGTACTTATTTATATGAAAACAATAACTTGAAGGAAGTGACTTGATACAAATATATCCAAATCAGTGTCATATATAGAAATATAACACTAAGAAAAGGATAAATGAACAGTGGAAAGGATCTTCTGGGCTCGAAAATATTTACAAATTAGTGAACCTTTGGAGATGGGATTAGAAACCTATCCCCTTTGAAACTTTATTGTTACTATGATTTTATATGGATGTGAGGTTTAGTTATGTAGTATCTCTAAAAAATCATGGAGAAAGTTAGAGTAGATTTGAAAGAACTTTATAAAATATAATATCAAAATTAAAGTGAATATGTTCTATCCTATATTCCTCATAGAATTAATCTCTTTCCCCATTGAGAACATATATATGACTAGATACCTAACGTATATCAACTAGTTAAACAAAATGGAAGGAAAGAGGTTTCACAAAATTGCTTCAAACTCCAATCAAAACCACCTTCAACTCGAGCAAGGATGACATTTGGATGCCTTGTCCTGGCTAAACTATTGAAGAATAAAGCAGTAAATCATACTATTGAACAAAGATAATATTCAAAATATTATTTCGATAAATTTAAGAAGAACTTGTGGTGAGTTAAATAGATAGAGAGGGAAAAATATATATTATAAGGAGGTGAGTAATCTTAATATAGAATATCAAAATTATATCTCAAATTTGACTAGTATTAAGAGGAAAATCAACATTTATAAAATAAGAAAAAAAAATCATGAGATTCATAATGAAACTAGGTGTTCGATAATTCCAAAACTATTGTGGGATGAAAGAAATTTTCATCTAAATAAAATTGTAAGTAAATAAAAGTATTCATTTACCTTCTTAATGTCTAATAGATTAAATTTGACCTCAATAGATATTAATCATCATCGTCTTTATCATCATCATGAACTTAATTTAGATTTCTTTATGTTTGTATGTATGTATATGTGTGTGTGTGTGTGTGTTTGTGTGTGTCACCATATCAGTTCAGAATTTGGAAGAAGTGGAGGTGCAACATGTTCAAAAGATTTTCCCCTGTGAGATGAAGGATCTTTTGGAAGGGTTGAAATACTTGGGCTTCCATATTAAGTGGAACAACTACAGGAATGAGGACTAGAGATGGATCATTGCCAAAACTAGATAAAAGACCAAGTTGTTGGAGCTTCTGATGGCTTTCAAGAGAAAGACGCTTGGTCATGGTCAAATATGTGTTAGGGTAAATTCCAATGTAATGGATGTATTTACCATGGATCCTAAAAGGAATTTTTTAAGCCTTGAGGAAAATCAGTTCCAAATTTCTTAGGGTAGGAGTCAAGGATCATTTTTTCATTCACTAGTAAAATTTGTTATGGGGAATTAAAAATGATTTTATTTTCTCCAAATCCTTGGCTACAAAGAATGTATGGAGGCTTATAACCACCAGAAATTTATGGATAAAGGTAGTCTTAAGAAAATACATTTGACCTGACATTATTGAAGAATGGATATGCAACCCCAACAAAATTCATAATAGTGTCATGGTGATATGATGAGTTGTTCTAAATTCCTTTGAGATAATTGGCTCAAATTTAACCTATAGGATATCTAACAAGAATAACATCAGGGTTAGAGTGCATCTAGGGGAAGGTAGTCGGACAGATCACATTATCACTTAAAATTTAGTCAATATTCTAATACAAAGGGGATGTTTGAGGTTATCTCAAGTATCACACCCAACAAATACCTCCATATTTAAATATGGTTGGTTATCAATAGAATAGCTAAACCTAGTAGGGGATCTTAAAGACCACTGGAACTTGTTCCTAGCTTCCCTTTTAAGAGCTCATATTAGACTTGCAAAGAAAGATGGTGAGTTAATTTGGACTAGCTTACCTCATTAATCTTACTCCCCTAAGAAAGGATATGTATTCCTTATGGAAGATATGTTAAATGCATAATAGAAATGGTGGTAGAAAGTGGTATGGAAAGAAAAATTCCCATTAAAGGCACATGTCTTCACATGGTGCTGAATTGTAGATCAGGTTCTGATTTGGGATAACATTGAACAGCTCCGTAAATAAGGACTATGATGGAATGCATTATGAAATAATGATACAAATCCCATTTCACATCCTTTTGTATGATGCATCTATATCGAGGTAGTATGGGAGAAATGAAAATTTGAATAGTACACTAATTTAAAATGGCAAGGGACCTCAGCAGAAGAAGTGTGGCGAGATTGGATTTCAAATCCTATTTTCACCAAACACAAACCCCTTACTTTGACTATTTCTTGGGGTATCTAATTGGGGTGAAATATTTTTTTTTTAACGAGACACACATCCACTCAGAAAAAATAGCAGCCTCAACACTCTCAATTCTATCTCACTTTCCTTAGCAAAAATATTCTATAAAACTAAGAGTGATAGTAGAAGAGCTTCCAGATAGAATAAAATCTTGATCTTTTTCGATGGGGACACATAAGTGCATAATTAGTTATGTGCAGGAGGGTGATTTCCATACCTTGACCCAAATAATTCTTGTGAAATTAAGATGGGCTTGCGTAGTGGTACAAACAATTTCATAAAGTTTATGGCTCTCTAGTCGGTCCTCCTTTTTACAAAAGAGATAGGATGCAATAATATTCAAATATTTTGATATTCCCAACTACTGATTAAGTGGATCAAAAGGGTGTTCCATTGTAGAAACCAAACCCTCATTCATTTAGTAAATAAAGTATTTAGAACTATCAACTCTTTTGATTTTTTCTTTTGTCAACACATTTTCAGGGAAATAAATGAGAGAATAGACTACCTTTCTAAGGATTCCATTCACTTGGAATTGAGGGAGTAGCACTTCCTATATTTCATTAATGGATAACTCTATGAATTCTACCATAAACACTTCATGGCTAAAGCTAAAGTGTATATTTTGGATGCATATTCTCAGTCACCATGGCATATTTCTCCTCTTTGATGCAACAATATTTTGGATCTTTTTAGACATTCAGGGAGTAGAGAGATCCACATATCCATGTATTTTATTTTATTTTCATTGTTGTATCACATGAAACAATGTGAACATATTTTGAAGTTTCACCTTAAACTCTAACATACTAGTATTGTTTTCTAACAGTGGGTGGTTATTGTCCCATTGTAGTTAGTCTATTAATAGCACGTATATGCATGTAATACATGCACCAACATGTATGCATAAAATGTAATTTATATCATTATTCTAATGATAGCTTATGAACTTTTTCAGGATATAATTATATATATAATATATATATATATATATATATATATATATTATATATATATATGTGAAGATAAAGAGTTATAGTTGAATGCATTTTGTTATTGTGTTTCTTACTATCAAGTGAAAGTGTAACTCCTTCTATGCTTAGCATGTTGTTAACACTCTTTGTGTGTGTGTGTCAAGAGCCAACTTAAAACATTATTAACTCCAGGTTTGTCATGATTCAATAGGGATTAATACTCTCGAGGTGAAAATCGACATATAAGTTAGATCAAGTTCTAAAAATAAAATAAGATAGTTATCATACCAACTTTTTTGTATTGTTGTTAGATTACGTACATATGTCAATATTGAACCTCCTTCCTTTAATTTTGTTCCATGGTTTTGTGCATGAATTATTTCCATGTAAATGTATTCTACTGATTTAGAAAATGTTTGTGTTGAATTATAGGGATTGGCTTCTCCTAATATGATCTGGGAATCAACTAAGATTTATCATCCCATTCAATGATCGATTGTAATTTTTGAATGGAACCTAATAATATTCAATATGTGTGGAATGTGTTTCAAGTGGATGATTCCCATTTACCCTTGCTTTGGTTTCCAAACTAATGTTTTTTATAAGAAGTTAGGCTTCTTGTAACAGATAGTTACTGACATTTCAAAATAGTTATTGAATTAACTATATAATAAACAATAGGATATAATGACCAAATATGACCTTCATACCTAACTTTTATGACTGAAAATACCTCCTCATTAGATCAGAGGAGATCACTATGCATTTGGTGGAAGTTAACGTCTTTCTCTTGACCATTTATGACTGTAACACATCCTTAGTAATCAGGAGAGTTTGTTATAATTCTAGTCACCTATTATGAAACCTATGTTACCGTAGTATGTAATTCTCTATGTCTTCAGCTAGCCCTCATTACCAGAATATCACCCAGTCATAAGCACAAAAGTTCGAGTTAAATCATCATGACACTCTCATTCGCATAAGGAAACTCTTAAATGTTGGAATCTGGTCATCTCAACCTCATATATATAGTTTCTTATTAAAAAAAACTAAAAGAATCTTAAATCATTTTACATGAGGAAACATCATCCACCCAAAATATTTTGATCAATTTTCATTAGAAATAAACTAACAGTCTTCATAGCCTCCATTTATCTATAAATTGAGAGTTTGGACATTGAGAAAGGGATCAAAGTTCAGAGCATTGTTACGTTTTTGAGATCATCATTAAGAGATTGTTTTGAATGTAGGAGTTGGAGGAGGTTATGTTGCAACTTCAACATATAGTTGTAATGTTCCTTATTCTTATTAATATATGGATAAATTTTTCATCCATCTCAATCAGTGTTCACTTGTTATTTTTATTGTCTTCTAACTAGTGGTTTCTTGGAAGCTTGTTCTACAATGGTTTATTCAACAATGTTTAATTCTTTATTTATTATAACTTTTAAATCACCTCTCATCCACCTGACTTATCCTACACATAAAGAAAACCAAAATTGAACCTTTCACAACATAGAAATCTCAGCCAATCAAAGATACAATAAATAGGCAATTAAACATCATTGAGTAAACCATTGTGGCACAAGCTTCAAAAATATATTTTTTTTATAACACAATAGAAATAAACAATTGAACAATTATTTGGAAGGAATAATAATCGATCTATATAATTTAAGAAGAAGCATGATTACAACTAGATGTAGAAGTTGTAGCATAACCTGCATCAACTCCTAGATCCAATACTCTCTCTCAATGATGATCTCGACAACATAATAATGCTATGAATTATGATCCCTTTCTCAATGTCCAAACTCTCAATCTATAACTAAATGGAGGCTATGTGGAATGTCAATTTCTCTCAAGTGAAATTTGGGAAAAATATTTGGGGAGGGTGATGTTTCCTCATGTGAAATGCCTTAGGTCAGTTTTGTGTGATTTTTTTGAATAGGAAAAAGATATATATGAGGTTAAGGTGAGCATATTCCATCAATTAAGAGTTTCCTTAAGTGAAGGAGAGTGTCATAATGATTTAACTCAGGGTTTTGTGCTCCTGACAAAGTGATATTATGGTATAATGAGCTAGTTGAAGAAATAGAGCATTATAGACTAGGGTAAGGTAGGCTACATAACAGGTGACTAATGATATAACGCACTTTGATGAGTACTAAGGGTGTGTTAGAGCCATAAATGTGCCATAGAAAGAGGTTAACTTTGGCCAAAGGCAAAGTGATCTCCTCTGAGCTAATGAGGAGGTATTTTTAGTGATATTAGATGCCCCCAAAAGTGTGAGGTCGGAAAAGAAGGTGATTTCCAAAAAACTTTATAAAACAATCAAGGAGAGAGATTGATCAATGTTGAAATGGAAGGAGGCCTGCAAACAACAAAAAACATATGTCACATATAAATCATGTCCTAAGTCAGGCATTTCCATGCTCAGTCACTATAGCATAACAATACACTGTGGAGGCATTGTATAGAATGATAGATGATGTCCACCAGTGAGTAGAAACTAGATCTATGTCACAATGTATTCATTCTAATATAAGTTATGTCCAAAATCAAAATATGTAACTTGGGAGAGGAGATAAGTCTATGTGATGTAAGAATTTTCCGAAGGTATTCATCACTATCACAAAATGACATAATTATGCACGTGTCAATGAATAAGATGATGTCAAACATGTGAGATTTCCTTTCATTATTGCTCAATAATGAAAGCATTTAACAGACATGAGGAGGGCCACAGAGAAGGACGATGGTCTCCAAGATTCCAAGTACAATCTAAAAAGTTTGAATGAAAAAGTTGTGTTTGGACACTTGTAAAGTCACTCAATTGGGAGCCAATAATGAAAACCCCTAATCAAATGGATGGAAATATTCCATTGGTTACTGGATCTATTGAATGAGGGAAATGATGAATCCTACATCATCGACACAAAACTGTCACAAAGTGATTGATTTTGAGGTGATTTAGAAAAGAAATGGAAACTAACTTACCAAAATTGTTGTGTTCCTAGCTCGGTGGTTGATGATAGTATTCATCTTCGACTCTTCCAATGCACACTCACTTGAACTACAGTCAAATGTTACATTGAGCTACCTCGTGGTTCTATCATTAACATCAATACTCTCACTATGAAATTTTGAAGGCACATTTAACAATTAATTCAATATGAAATTAGAACCGAAATATTCACTACTTTACATCATAACAGTTCCACCCACATTTGTGATCACATCCACGAATGGAAACATAGGCAAAGATTAGTAAAATCCCCTATTTTGTATTACTTACTAATTGATTGGATTTGTAAGTCTTTAATACCTTCTATTGCAAAGGATGTTTCCTTTTTCAAAGTCGTTACTAAAGACCAAGTCATTTTCTGTGCCTATAACATAGATCCCACTTCTTTTGAGTCGAGTATGATTTATGACCTTATTGGAATTTCTTCTCATATTTCCAGTACTTCCGTTACACAGCAACCTAGTCCTTAGGCTAAAAGTGTTGTCAATGCTTCCTTTGTGACCATTGTCAATCAATTAAGGAGAAAATTTTCCTACTCAGCTATTACTTCTACCCCCACATCAACTACTCCTACTCACATTTTTTCTCCTTTGTTTGTTGTCATTAACTCTATTTGGTCTACACAACAACCCAATGGAAAGAAAAATAAGAAAAAGAAAAATACCTCTCCTTCTAAGGAACTGTCACCTAATCAATACATTCAATATTAGAAAACTCTTGCTAATACTATATGGAAAGGAAAAAAAAAAAACTATTTTCCCTACAAAATTTTCTCTTAGGACCATTTAACCTATAAATGTCCTCACCTTCAAGAGTGCACCAATTTACTTTTGAAAAGGGATACTTCTCAAACTCCTATTGTCCTAAAAAAACCTTTCTCTACTTGGTAGAAGCAATAACACCCACATCTAGTTTCAAATCCACCTCCCCCTCCACATGAGGGAAATGGAAGCCCTCCGACTCCCCCACAGGAGAAGGATCCTCTACCATCTATTCCCTTGATCAGACGGTCAAATTACAAATGTGAGCTAAAAACTATGCTAATGATGTCACAGAAACTTTGGATACCCTATTCTCATATCAAGAACCTTGTTTCCATCCTTTTTATTCACCCCCTCAAAGGGGCGCTTCTTCGAACTACAACATTGTAGAATATCTCATGTAGGATCCTTGTGCTATGTCCATGCTTGAATTCTTATAGATTTTTCTAGTGAAATGTAAAACTTGAGTCTCTGTCATAGGTGGAACCAATCCTTTAGATTCCAATCTATTCATCTTCAACATGGACAAGAGTACACATCGCCTCTCACACCAACTTGCCTTTCAAGCGAAGGTTCAAGTGAGGAAAAATCATTCACCATGTTGTCATGAATAAAGGTGTATCCACTTGTGTAATGACTATTTCTTGTTGGCTCACCCTAGTTTCCCCACTGGAGTCACCAATTATGTTATGGGGAATAATTCTTGAATTGTTGATCCCTTATCTTGTCTGTATCAGGTTTCTTGGTAAACCTGAGAGGGTAATTGGTTGTCCATCTGAGAATTATTCCCTATAACACTAATATGATCTGGTATGTCATTCGTTGCAAGATTCATATGGAATTAGATGAAAAATATATGATTTTCTTAAGAAGAAAGGTTTAACTATGTAAAATAAAGTCATTCATGATTCAAAATAACTAAACAATTAAGGTCCAATAAGGATATCTTAAGATCAACTATTTGAATTATGAATATATAGGTCAAAAAGTAAGGCTATTTAGGACTATGAAATGTGGTTTCCCATTGATAGGTTAGCATCTCTCCAATGTCCTAAAATAAGATATGCATCGCTTATATATGGACTATATCTAAAAATACCATTCGTTGTCCCTATCTTTTAACTTGGTTTGGATAGATTCCATCAATATATTAGTTGTTTAGAGCATGGTTTTCATTAGGTCAGGTCGAAGTTTTACTTCCCTATATTATGGAGTCCCCTAAAGGGGAAATAATATGAGGATGATTTATGGGCTACTATTATCCAAAACTTTGGGTATTATAAGGTATACAAAGCTTGGGTACCCTTCTAACATGTGTAGTGTGAAATGTGGGTCATGCTCATCACTGGAGACAACAAATTCAAAGAAGGACCCCATATTACATGGGGACATGAAATAATATTGTTTTGGGGGAGAATAAGGGCCCTTTATTTTATATGATTTTGCACCATTTTGGCTTGTACTAGCACACCCTTTTACTTAAATTTTCCTTTGTTTCCTTTCATCTTGGTGCTTAGAATGACTTTTGGAAAAGGGTATTAATTAGCTATCTTTTATCATCTTAAATTGGTTAGAAATTAGTAAATATAGTTATTTTATTAATTACCATGAGTCAATAGTTTCTAGAGCTCCATCACAATACATACAACTACAAAAAATAATGATTGGGCTACGAGAAAGTTATAAGGGTATTGTCACTAGCTGAAGGAGATTTGATATGATACGAAGTCATTATCACTAGTTTTGTAGCAATGAAAACATGACTATGATTTTCAAAATATTGCTTGATGAAAAATGAGATCATGGTGTAGTGTATCTTGCTACGTTGGGTGTTATCGTATAAATAGGAACCTAAATAATCATGTCAAAGTCTTGCATCTATAAAACTGACAAACCAAATTTATGAAATTATTTCATTTCAAGATAAATAATTTAGAGGAGAATGAGCCTAAGTTGGAATATTGGTGAATTATTCTTGTTATAAACACTACTATGTAAGAACTACTAGTCTGAGAATAGTTTGATGAGAGGCCACTATATAGAAAGTAGGTCATCTCTTGAAAAATGGGATTAGAAGAAAAACTTCCTGTTGAAATACTACTCTATAATTGATTTCCAAATTAATATTTGAACTTGTGTGGATTTGTTATTCAATTCCTTATATATTTGTATGTTGACATAATCAGGTAGTTACTACTTTTTCTCTTTTAGCACCTCATCCAAGGACGCAAGGGCCCCTCCCATGGTATCCACCACATGTAATATATTCTTCATAAGTTTATTTTCGCAAGTGCTTCTCACTAAGTTGTTTTCTAGTAAAATCTAATGAAAATCCCCCTTGCATAATAAACACTCTAATTCCTTTACCAAATATGTCACATTCCAACTCAATGGTATTAGTTTACACAAGTAGAACAAGTATCGGCAGGTTGTACACATAGCATTCTTTGAATCTTGGGAGTATTTTTCCATGGTATCATTCAAAGTAAAATAATTTTCTTTTAACCAAGGTTGTTAGAGGAGATGCAATTTTACCTAATTCCTTATGAACAATTTTACAATAATTTTATCATAATTTTCAAAATTTTATTTTATATTAAGATATCATTTAAAAAATTGAGGGGAAAATGTTGGAGAAAGGTTTAAGACTTTTGTTTATAACACTCTAGAAGATGGAAGGTGTAGTTTAAAGGTGAAAGGGGATCACCAAGAAATAATAATGGCTGACATGAGTTTAAAAATAAATGTTAAGAATATATTTATCCTTTTTGAGAATTTAGTGAGATATTGAATGTAGATAAAGTCTACTAAAAAATTGCACTCTTAATTTCATTCAAAAGTTCATCAATGAAAACAATGGGGAGACTATCCCTAACAATTATTTTGTTGAGAGTTCAAATATTATGACATATGCATGAATTTCCTTCTTTCTTGATTACCATGAAAACTAGAAATGAATAAGGACTACTACTACTGTAGATAATACCTATGGCTAACAGCTCTTAAGTTATATTTTTAGTGTCTCTTTCTGGGAAAATGAATGTTCATATTGGAATATATTGGGTGGGATTCTACCTCATATGAGAATAATAGGATTATCATACTCAGCTTGAAACTATTGTGTGCTTTACAGAGGTTCAAAGACTAATTGGTCTCTAGAAAAGACAAACTGCAGATTAGGTTGAATGGGTTGAAAAGGCATCTTAAAGGCTTCAATGGCATGAAATTTAGCCACACTTCCTAAAAGACATTTTAGAACAATATTTTCCATAATGTGATAGATATTGATATTTGGAGAATTGAGTATGATTTATTTGAAGAGTATCGATGCCCCTCATACTAGGATCTCATGTATAACTCATGGAATCTATAATGACATGACATAATCTCCATAAGAATTCACCACCTAGGAAAATGTCACATTCATCCATTTTAATAGTGAGCAAGTGTCTTTTCAAGGAAAGCTCACTTATTTGATGTGACAAATTTTCACAAAAACTAGCACATTTCATGAAGCCTTCATTAGAGATAATACTCAAGAATTTTTTCGTAGCATGGATGTAGTTGTGTAACCTTAATAGGACACACATAAATGTATGAATATATGGGTGCTACAACGATAAATTAAATACTGGCTTCGCAATTTTTGATGTAGCCAATGAATTTGATGGTTTGTAGAGTAGATATTCTAGTCATGGCATGCAAGGAGATTTTTGGTTTCATATCTTATGATACAGATGAGGGAATATATTTAAATGGTAGAGGAATAGTATATAATGTATATATTTAGATTTAGCATTTGAAAATTTCCTATAAAACATTCATAAATATGTTTTTCTCCTTACATTTATTACCAAGAAAACATTTCTCTTCAGTTGTAATAGATGCCTTTAGGATGGTGCTCCACAATTTCAATGTGGGCTAACTTGCAGATGTTTGATGGTGGAGAAGATGAAGATGTACTATAGGAGAAGAAATAGTTGGATAAGGATGGGTAAAAAATTGTGCCTTTGTAATTTTACATTCATCATATTTTGAACTTGTCTTAGAGGCTTCAAATTAAGTAGTGATATAATCCATTAAGAGTTGTGAATGTATCTCCTTTTCCAAGATGTTGATAAATAATTCCATGAAAAAAATATTAAGCATGCCATCAATGAATGTTTTCAAAATTGGAGATGAACTCTTTGACTAGAGTAATTTTTATATGGTTGGTTAGTCATCCCAAATAATGAGTGCCTATTTCAAGTGTTCATAGAGGTCTATGATAAATTGTGTCCAAGCAGTATAACCATATTGAGACTTATTATGTCATTTCAACCATTTATAATGCTCATTATCTAAATATAAAATACCCACATAAAGTTTCATTAAGTCATCTATTATTTTTTACATGGAAAATTACGCTCCATCTAACGTACACGACCTATGGGGTCAAATCGATCAAATTATATGAGATCCTTTTTAGAGGATCTATGAGACATTTGAGCCAGAGGATCATGAATAAGTAGGGTATAGTGAGGCCCTATGGGATTGGATGTTTTATAAACTTAATTTTTGGATGATTGGTCCATCCATTAATAATCTATGGATTGATTTTTCATTTCCATGAGTTGGATACATGGTTTATGAGTGACTCCAAGTTGGCAATCTTATCATGGATGGCATCAAGATTGTGCTAGGTAAAGGTGTGCTTGTAGTATATTTTATTTTACAATTCAAATTTCCCAAAGAGAAGATTCGATGGCCATTTATGCACCTTCAGTAACAATAGTAAGGTGGGTCCAAAAGTAAAATTTTACTAGAGAGTGGTACCATGGTGATAAGAACTTGCATTTTAGGTTTATTGAGATAGTTTTATAGTAGTTGGGTGCAAGGGTCCACCAAAAGGGCATATTAGAGTTGTACCCCAATGGTCATATTTACATTTAAGTATTTTGTTGACATATGTATGAAATAAGGGTGTGAGTAGGACTTATAAATTTTTTTATTCTTATTATTCTAGTTGATTTATAATCTCACTTCTATATTACTACGGTAACAAAATTCTCAATTCTCAACACTCTAGTTCATGTACGAATTTCATTGAATGGAAGTAGGTTTAATAGGGTTTATAGGGTTCTATTGGACTATCAATTTATATAGATCTACAATATACAAGTTCCAACATTAATAATTGACCCAACTTATCGAGGCATCTACTAAGGAGGCTCAAAATCATCCTTAGTCATACCACTCATTTACCCATGTACTAGACCCTTAGTCATACTACCAACTTACATAGGTTGATCTATAAACTATTGTGAATACTCCAATGGAATATTTCAGAAAAAATTATCTTACAACATTATGATATATTAGAGTAGGAAATTTATTTCCTTAGATCCCAAATTAAGTATTATCCACTTTACTCAAATTTTGAAATAATTGAAGCATGAAAGTGGAAGAATAGGCACACATACACATGATCCATGAAACACCACAATATTTATCTTCAAATACATAAAAGTGAGAAAACCTAACTATAGCATGAGGCGTATGCTCTACTATATTTTCTTCAATTATGGAAATGTAAATATATATATATAGAGAGAGAGACACTTGTTGTGGAGTTACATTTGAAATTGTGGCCCATATGGTTGCTACAAAATATTTTCTTCATCTAATATTCTCTTAAAAATTTCTCCTATATGCCATGCTTAACTATGCAACAAATATTATGTTAAATAATTGAACCCCTTATCCTCCTAGTGGCTTGATATTTAACATAGTGATATGGTTTGGACCTTGTAAAATATTTTTGAAAGTACACATGTGGATAACCCGATATGTATGAATAATTGGGGATGATATAGCATCCACTCATACCATGTTGGTAAACAAGATAGGTCAAATTGTAGGAGCTATAATTTTTACATACAAAATCTGAATGAGGTGATTTTTGACATTTTTGGAAAAATATTGGAGTGTAAAAAAGTTTTGAGGGGGTGGAAGCTAAGCTCATAAAAAATTGACCTCAAAAATTATTACTTGTTACCTCAAAATGGCTTCAAAATGTTATAGACCACAATTTCATAAATCAAGACCTGCCATGGGCTTTTCAAGCTAATTCCTGTAATTTTTCCACCTATAAAATACCAACATACATGAAAAAATGTATGATCATCTAGTATTTATCATAGCTACTAGAGAGTAATTTTTCCAAGTGCTATTATGTATTCACTATAGCAAGACTTTAATTGATCCAATTATCTAAAATTAGTTTTAGGTAACCCATGAGGATTTTGATAATTATTCAAGGGTATGTGGAAGTGAAATTCCATATACATTTGTTGTTTGATGTCGTAATATTGGAACGGGTAGAAACAAGGATTAGAAAGGTGTATAACTAATTGAAACAACTTTTATTTCCTATGTGTATTGTTATAACAACACCAGGTTAAAAGTTCATGTAATCAAGCTAATAAAGGAAACATATGACCAAGGTCATGGGACACGTATTCCAAGATTAATGTTTGGAAAAACATCCTAGTGGGTGTTCATTTTGTTTATTATGGATAAGGTGGAATTGGAAAAGGAAAAGAGGCATTAAATGGTATTTAATTACGAAAATAATAGAAAAAAGGAGAAAAAGAAGGTGAAAGGCCATAGGTTTCATGTGGGGAGGAAAATGAAGGAAAATAGAGGAAAATGAAGAAATTAAAGGCATGAATAATAAAAAGGCTTCTAAGGATTAGTTTACAACTTTTGTTAGTTTAGCCTTTTGACAGTTCAGCTTTGGAGCTCTCTCTCTCTATTCTCTCTCTCTCACATAATATTTCACACTTAGATCATTCTTAGAGCACTCTAGCAAGGATCTAGAAATGAAAAGAAACCAAATGGAATCAAGGATAAAGAAAGGAAGAGTTGGATCAAGTGGCTACATCGGGATTTCATGCAAGTATCAAGTTGCATGTATGATTTCCTTGCAATATTTGGCATGCATGGTACATGAATGTGTGTATTTGGTTCTTTTTCTTTCATTGGTATGGGGTTCTCGAGGTGTGATAGTGGTTTCATCCTTGCCTTTCCATTTTCAGATAGCCATGGCGTGATGGGATTTTGTCATGTGGTTGAGATTTGGATTGTTGGATAGTTTTGGAACTAGATGAGATGGTCATAGGAAAATTCCCAAGGGTGTAGGAAGACCTTGACCAGTAATGGAGGGATACAAAGTAAAGACTGATAGTGGATATAGGAAAATTCCTCAAGGTATTGGTGAAGAAATCTAGAGGCATCGAAACTTTTTTAGGGCCTAGTGATCCCTTGCCCAATTTTGGTGGGATTATGGTAAATCTTGGTAGTGTATGTTAATTTTTGGCCTAGGAATCCCTTGACCACAAATGGAGGGATTGTAGTAAATCCTACTTGTATAAATGAGTTTTTGGAGCCTAGAAATCTCTTGAACCTGAGGTAGAGCCTCAGGAAGCCCTAACTTTTTTTATGTGAGTCCCACATTCATGCTTGGAATACGGCACGGGGGTGATTGGTTGAAAGAAAGATTTGGTTCAGCCCAATATATGGTCAAGTGGTATGTGGAAGTCCATGACTTGGTTGGATTTTTCATATCTTAATAAGAGCTCATTTTCCCTTACATTTCATGAATATTTATAATGGCTATTATGTGGATTTGATGTTCGTTCTATTGTTATTATTATTTGTTAGGTCCTTATAATACTAGTGATTACCCCATTACTATTGTAGTTGTATCCCGTATTAATATTGTTGTGCCCCTATTGTCCCCATATTCTTATTACTATGCCCCATAGAATCCCTCTATTGTTCTTTTTGTGCCTTTATATTATTATTGTTAGGTCGGCTGGGTTATATTGTGACTCCTTAGACTCCTATATATAGAGAGGAGGTTTTGTCATTTGAATCATCAAAGAATCATTAATTTGTGTAATGTAAAGGAGCTTCCCCCTCAAAGAGGCTAAATTCTAAGGCATTGATCTATCTTTTCTATCTTTTTGTGAGCTGGTTTCATAACATTTGATATCAGAACTTTGGATTCTAGGGTTACGCTACTCCAAATAGGTCATCATGGTATTTTTGCTATAAATTGTTTTTTGCAATGCTTCAGAAGAGAAAAAAAACCCATTTGAGACAAAATCGCATTGAACCTCAGATCAAAATTTCAAAGCTTTTTGTGCTATATTTGCAAAGATATGATCGAAGGAAGTTGGTCTTTTTGCAGACTCATGAATTACATTCCAAACAGGTGACCTGGGGAAAATCTTCATAACTTTCTCTTTGAGCATAGGATTGAAATTTCATCAGAAAGTACACAAAGAGGATGGACTTTAGTTTCTTGTATATATTTTTTTAGAGCCAAATGTCGAAACATGGACACGTGGCACATCGTACAAGTTCTCTCTATTGACTAGTCTATAATGAGGTCACTGTGGGAGATTTTGCATAACTCTTCCTTGGAGAATCTAATTTGGATCAGACTGGTGGCATTGGAAAGAGGACATTGATGGCTACTATTGGTTGCAATTTCAAAACTGGGTGATCGCAAATTACAGAGTACATCAGAGGCAATATCAAGCTCCTACAAAGTGAAAAATGGTGTGTAGATTTTTTTAAAATTTTGCTTAAGCTTGGTTTGAAAAGTTATTTAGAAGGAATTATAAGGGCATAATAGAGCATTATTATCGGTAACTGATGCCCCAAGGAAATAAAATACAAACACCTAGTAATCAACCTGAAAGCTCTAGGATGACTCATGAAGAAGAGGAAGAAACGCTACATCATATATCAAAATTACAAGACCAAGTGCAACAAATGTCACTCTCATAAAAGCTAACAGAAGCTAAGGTAAATGGCATGGAATCTATGATAAAGGGCATGGAAGCTAAGATGAATGGCGTGGAAGCTAAGATGGATGATTTGAAGATAGAATTGAAGATATGCATGACAGATTTGAAGATAGATTTGACAAATTTTCTACGAGAAATACTTTCTAATGGTGAAAGGGTAGTAAAGGAAACTCATGATGCAAACAAAAGAAATGTTAATCATGATTTCATAGACTCTAATGTTGAATCGAAGACCCACCATATTCCAAAAATTGATATGAGGAAGTTTGATGGCAAGGATCCCACAACATGAATATTACAGATGGAGCAATGTTTTGATCTCAATAATGTGCAAAACACACAAAAGGTACGTATTGCAACTTTATATTTGGAGCCAAATCAGTTTGTATGGTATCAATGGCTTTTCTCTCATAAACAAATTACCACTTGGGCAATTTTTACAGAAGAATTGACAGCACATTATGAGGATACAAAAAGCACACTTTTTTTTTAGCCAATTGATAAGTCTCAAACAAAAGTGTTCAATAATGGAGCACATTGAGGAGTTCCAAAAATTGAACATAAGGGTAAAAATATTCCATAGGAGCATAGGATTGATGTGTTCATAAGGACTTTAAAGGATAATATCCAACATGATGTTCGCCTTTGGGAACCTGATTAATTAAAGAAGGCATTCAGGTTAGCAAGAAAAATGGAAAACAAAATTATGGCAACCAGGAAGCATAACACTCACAACTATAAACATGGAAGTGTTGTTGCCCCTAGTCGTCCACAACCTATAAGGTTGACACCACAGCAATTGGAAGAAAAATAGCAAAAGGGCTTTGTTATAGTTGTGATAGAAAATACACTAAAGGTCATAAGTGTGCTGAGAAGAAATTATTCTATATAGATTGTGAAGAGGAAGAAGAAAAGGAGCAAGAAAGGTCAAAAGAAGAAGATATTCTCCAGGAAAAAAGCCTAGATAAAGAATAAATGAATCCAACCATATCTTGTAATGCATTGGCTTGAATTACCACTCCTCAAACCATTAAGATAGAAGGACAAATCAAGAAGAAAAAGGTAATAGTGTTGATTGATTAAGGAAGTACCCACAATTTTATTCATTGTAAGACAGCAAAAGAATTGAATTGCTTCCTATATCCAGTGCCAGAGTGTCAAGTTGGTCCAGGTGGATATTGGTGGCCACCTGCCAAGTCCACATGGACCCCCACCATTGTCTTTCTCAGCATTTTCAGTTTCCTTAATTGTAGCACAACTTACTATTTTTAGCAGTTTTTCGGGTCCTGACTTCCGGAGCCGTTTTGAGGCCCTAAACGACGTTTTTTGGGATTCCAGGGGCAACACGGGTCCATGGAACAGTGTTGCCGTTCCAACAATGATAGTGCTCGAATAGATCTTTCTAATGAGCTATTGTACGCGTCAAACGGAGATCACATGCTAAAGTTACGACCCGGGGAAGTTGATGTACCAACTTACCCCCAAACGGGGCCCACAGTTTGGCGTTTCATCTCCTAGGGTTAGGTTTTGGAATGTTAAGGGTTTTTCATTGTTTCTCAACAATAAATAGGCCTCGAGCCTCATTGTAACACAGTTCAGAGGCAGGTAGCCATCACATCTCTTCTCAGAGATAAGCTACCATCGCCCTAGCTAGTTTATTTCCATTTCTGATTGTAAGCA
>APFE030171149.1:160298-191844 GCA_000404065.3 Pinus taeda
GGCCTTCGAGCCTCATTGTAAGTGGGTTCAGAGGCATGTAGCCCACACATCTCTTCTCAGAGATAGCTACCATCGCCCTAGCTAGTTTATTTCCATTTCTGATTGTAAGCATATTTCAGTATTTTCCATTAATGATATGAAGTACCATTTCCTCTGCATATTTGTGTATATGGTTATCTCTGTAATTTGTTGCGTTCCTGTTTAAATTCGGATCACAAGTGATGGTTGCAAATGGAGGAATCATAAATTGCTCTGGGAAGTTCCATAATATCAAGCTATCCGTGGGAGAATATGTATTGACTAGCCCAATGCTTTCCATTCCAATGGGAGGTGCTGATGTTGTACTAGGACTCCAATGGCTACATTCCTTGGGTACAATAGCTTTTAATTTTCAATAACTTTTCATGAAATTTTCTACGAAAGGAAAGGAAGTTGAATTAAGGGGTATTGTAGGGAAACCAAGAAAGATAATTAGCTCTAACGGTATGACAAAGCTTCTAAAAAAGGAGCAAAGAGGTGTAATTGCACAATTATGTTCGCTAGATGTTTCCACATTGAAATCATCTATCTCTCCAAATATCCAAAAAGTCTTGGACAATCATTCCAAGGTATTTGAGAATCCCAAAGCTCTCTCACCTATTCATGATCATGATCATGCTATTCATCTGATTCCAGGAAGTGTTCCTCCAAATATCAGGCCGTACAGATATCCCTATGCCCAAAAGAGTGAAATTGAATGTATGGTTGCGGAAATGCCAGAGGGTGCTATAATTCAACCTAGTCAAAGTTCTTTATCTGTTCCACTAGTATTGGTGCACAAGAAGGATGGATCATGGTGCATGTGTCCAGATTATAGGGAGCTCAACAAGCTCACTATTAAAGATAAGTTTCCCATTCCTGTCATTGATGAATTACAAGATGAACTGCATGGATCAATTTAATTCACCAATATGGATCTTCGTTCATGATATCATCCAATCAGAATGAAGACTGAAGACATTTCGAAAACAACATTTAGAACTCATGAGGGTCATTATGAATTTTTGGTCATGCCTTTTGGCCTTACCAAAGTACCTTCTACATTTCAAGCTTTGATGAATTCCATTTTCAAACCCTTCCTTAGAAAATTTGTGTTAGTATTTTTTGATGATATACTAATCTACAGCAAGTCTTGGAAGGATCATGTTGAACATGTTAATAGGGTGCTACAACTATTAGAGGAGAAACAATTATATGAAAAAAGATCCAAATGTTTATTTGGAGTATGAGAGGTGGAATATCTTGGTCATGTTGTATCTCATGAAGGAGTTAAGGTACACCCTAGAAAAATTAAAGCCATTAAGGAATGGAAAATCCCCACATCCATAAAGCGTATGCAAGAATTTCTTCGGTTCACAGGGTATTATCGCAAGTTTGTTAAGAATTATGGGAGAATAGCAACCCTCTAACAACATTATTGAAGAAAGATGCATTTTTGTGGACTCTAGAAGCAAAAAAGGCCTTCGAACATCTTAAAGAGGCAATGTGCCAAGCACCGGTCTTAGCTACACCAGACTTCACAAAAACCTTTATTGTGGAAGGTGATGCTTCAGGAAATGGAATTGGTGTTGTTTTAATGAAATATGAAAGACCCATTACTTTTGAAAGTCATCCAATCAAGGGAAAGGTTTTACACAAAGCTATTTATGAGATGGAAATTTTGGCAATACTACATGCACTTAAGAAATGGAAACCCTACCTAATGGGAAGACACTTCAAGGTAAAAATGGATCATGATAGCCTTAAATACTTTTTAGAACAAATATTATCCTCTGAAGAGCAACAAAAGTGGGTCACAAAGATGTTGGGTTATGAGTTTGAAATTATCTACAAAAAAGGGAATCAAAATGTGGTGGTAGATGCACTCTCAAGAAAGGATGAGGATGTGGAAGCATTTTTGTGCGTCGTTTCTATTATCCAACCAGATTGGATAAATGAAGAAAGGGAGGAATGGAAGAATGATGAAGAAGTGTCGGCATTTATTCGAAAGTTACAACAAGATTTCAGTACATCTAATACATTTAGCTGTAAAAATGATTCGTTATGGTACAAGGATTGCTTATACCTCTGTAAGAATTCCCAACTCAAACAAAAGATTCTTATGGAATTGCACACTTCTCCCTTAGGAGGGCACTTAGGATTTTTGAAAACTTACCACATGGTTAAGAAGGAATTCTTTTGGGATGGCCTTAAATCAGATATTCAAAAGTTTGTGGCGAAATGTTTGATTTGCAAACAAAATAAAGTTGAAACAATTAACACCCTGGGTCTATTACAACTTTTATGCATTCTAGGACAACGTTGGGAGGAGGTTTCAATGGATTTTATCACCAGTTTACCCATGTCTGAGGGAAAGAGTGCCATCATGGTGGTAGTTGACACACTTACCAAGTATGAAAACTTTTGTGCATTATCACATCCATTTAAATCCAATATAGTTTCTACTGCATTTATGCAAACAATTCAAAAGCTACATGGAAACCCAAAGATTATTGTGAGTGACAGAGATCCCATTTTCACTGGAAATTTTTGGACAGAATTATTTTCTTGTCTTGGTACTCAGTTATCTCATAGCTCATCTTATCATCCTCAATCTGATGGGAAAACTGAGATAGCAAACAAATGTTTGGAAGGATATATTTGTTGCTTTGTATCTGATAAACAGACACAGTGGGTCAAATGGTTGCCTCTAGTTGAATGGTGGTATAACACTTCCTTCCATACAACAACAAAAATGACCCCTTTTATGGCACTTTATGGATATCAACCATCATCCATCACATCATATTTAAGAGAAAATTCTAAGGTTCAAGCAGTGGAACATCACATCGAGCATCAACAACAAGTCCTCCAACTCTTAGAGGATAACCTTGTGTTGGCACAAAATAGAATGAAGCAATATGCAGATCAACATCGTAGAAAAAGAGGTTTTAATGTAGGTGATTGGGTATTCCTACGGCTACAACCATATAAACAAATGTACCTCAAGCAATCTAAGAAGGATAATAAATTATCACCAAAGTATTATGGTTTGTACAACGTGTTGTAAAAGTTGGTACTATGGCATACAAATGGGAGCTTCCTACATCTTCTCGAGTGCACCTAGTTTTCCATGTTTCATGTTTAAAGAAGGTTATAGGTGACAAGCTCCCAGTTCAAACAATATTGTCAGAACTTGACAAGGAAGGAAAAATTATATTGGAACCAGAAGCAGTCATAGAAACAAGAACTCAACAGATATGAAATTGATCAATTTTGGAGTATATCATCAAGTGGAAGAACTTATCTGCTGAAGATTCCACATGGGAGGATGAGAATTTTATACAGAAGCATCCAGAACTACTCAAGCATTGAGGACAACACTTTTTTGGAGAGGGGCATGTTAGGTCCCTATAATACTAGTGATCACCTCATTACTATTGTAGTTGTATCCCTTCTTAATATTTTTGTGGCACCTATTTGTCCCAATATTGTTATTATTGTGCCCCATAGAATCCCTCTATTGTTATTTTTATGCCTTTATATTATTATTGTTAGGTCGGTTGGGTTATATTGTGACTCCTTAGACTCCTATATATAGAAATGAGGTTTTGTCATTTGAATCATAAAAGAATCATTCATTTGTGTAATGTAAAGGAGGTTGCCCCCTCTAAGAGGCTGAATTATAAGGCATTGATCTATCTTTTCTATCTTTTTGTGAGTTGGTTTCACAACATTATTCTGGTTGCATGTTGATTATAAGGATAGTTTTATGATAGACTTTAGTTATGGATCTCATCATGTTTTGATTAGTAAATGAATGGTTAAGGAATGTATGACTTAATATATGATAATGGTTCTATTAAGAGAAGGCATTAGAACTTCCTAATGATTCTCATATAAGTATGAGACCCCTATGTTCATATTTGAATTTATATCATGTAGATTACATGTTCTAAATGTGTTTGACAAAATGACTTTCATGGTTGGGCCTGGTGAGGTCAAGTGCTTGGATAAGTTTTGTGTATATATATATGTCTTGATGTATTTTATCATTCTAGAAAGTTCTATCAATTGTTGGGTAGAGGTATGGATCCTAGCCCTGAAAAAGTGGCTCAGGTCTCAGGTTCACATGCCCAAAACTGAGCGAATTAGACTAGAGTCACTAGGATGAAGGGTCATCCATGCGATTTCAGGGTTATAGTCAAATTTAAGCAGTGTTATTCTTGCATCTAAGAGTCGAGGTCAGTCAAAAATTAGTCTAGCTTAGGGTTTGGACACCTAGAGTGATTGTTTAACCTATAGGAGTCTTGTAGTTCCTGAGGAAGGTCAGTGAAGTTTCTGTTGGATGATTCCACTTCCTTAATTCCGCCAAGGAGGTTGATTCATAGCATAGTAACTATTTGTCACATGTTTACCCCGATGGACCGATGAGTTTGGGTATGTGTTAGAAGAGGGGGTTATAGGGATGCGTATTAGAGTGGCTTTATGTTTTCTTTGGCTAATATATGATACCACAAGGTCTTATCAGAGCATAGCTCGACACTTGGACTAGATGGGAAAAATGTGTTTGTCATGCGTGCATGAAGGTTGTATAGGTTCTTGTTATATATGCATGGAGGTGGTCACTTTTATAGTTGTATTGACATGTAGAAGTTGATGATGTTGTTATTTGGATGTGTTTTTCATGAATGCATGTGAGTTGCATATGCATTTTTTATGTAGTTTAGTGTCTATATGTTGTTATGAATGCATTGTTATGGGCATGGTTTTCATGCATGAGGTCATGGTATGCAATTTTTATTGTCATGCATGATGTCGATATATTGTTATGATTATGATTATACATGTATCATGCTAATCTAGATGATGTTACAGACAAGATATCTTCCCCTAACCTATACTGAGGTATGTTGGTTATGTTTATGTTTGGTTATCTAACATGATATAATTGCAAGAAAAGAGGATCAAAGATGACTATAAAAGTGGTGGATAAGAATTCATGAGACTCTCCTTGCAAATCAGATGAGAAACATGGTGATGGGTACTTTCCTAACACAGTAGTTACACTTTGAGAAGCATGAAGAAAGAAATAATAAGTTGTAAAGTAGATAATGATAGGATCATTCAATCACAAGAGAGACTTGCTAGGGCACAGGAGAAATGAGTAGTGGTCAATGTCGTTATCCTTTAGAGTTTGTCAGACTTGTAGAGATAGGGACTTCTTAGGATCATTCATGGATAGGAGGACATGACTAATGGAGCCTATGGTACCAGATCTCATGATGGGCACAAGTTAGACTGAGATGGTTTTCTTAGGGATGTAAGATCCTTTAATACACCTAATAAGAGAGGTAGTGGAATGGTTTGTTGGGAACAGGGTCCCCGAAAGAACAGTTTTGGGTCTAAAAGCCCATCTTTTGGTTAAATTTTGTAAGAAACTTGTAAAGACTCCACATTTTGTGGTCCTGAAGTGCGTAGGTGCCATTAGTCATAAAGGGTTGTTCGCCATTATTTTTGTATTGTAAATTCAGTTGTAAGCGATCTGCCATGCTCTACAGACCATGGCATTGTATAAAAAGAGCTAAGCTATAAGTAGTTTTAGAATGCATGGAGGTGTTGTGGCCACCAAAAACCCCCCTCCTTTAGTATTAGCAATAACATAAAACAAGTGGGGACCCTTAGTAAAAAATTCAAAAAAAAATTGTATTATACTCCTTAAAAATATATCGCATCGCAAGAAGAGAGTAGAACATTTATTTATGAGCACAATCAAAACTGCGAAAAAGCGACGTGAAATTCATCGCATCGCATACATTAAGAAGTGCCCATAAATGAAGATCTTCAGAAATCTTCGATTGCCGATATATGACATTGCATGTCGCAACATCGCATAAACAACACACAATGATTTAACACGATCTGCGATCTTGTGATAAACACGATGCTACAATGTTGCGATGCTACAATCTGCGATCTGCGATATCACAATCTTGACAAAATGCGATAACGCAATAACGTAATGTAAGTTGCAGAAATCACCCATCGCAAATTTTCCTCGGCTCAGCATTAATGAAAAGTTGTCAGTAAACCAAAAAATTGGATGTGCACCTTAAAGAAAATTAATGAATGTATGCCAAAGTGTTAATGAAGGACAGTTTTGTGTTTGTCAAAGAGTCAGTTCACAATGGGTGGCATTATTTTATACATTCGTAGAGCTTAGAGCTTTCGCGTCAATATTTATTGTCATTACTCTTTTCCTTTGCGTGAATTGCAGGAATGAAAAATAGGAAACATCTAAAGAAAAAGGGAAAGCATCAACGCTCAGAGAGAGAGAAGAGATGCCCTCATAAACAAATACCGCATGCAACGGAACCACAGATTCCAGAGAATTTCTGAATAGATGATGACATCAATAGCTGATTCAACACTCAGGGTCAAAATCTCACAAAATCAACATGTTTACAAAATCCTGAAGCTTATACCCGGTAAAGGAAAAGGCGCTAAAGGCAAGAAACGCACCAGAAAGGCCCGGATCAAGGAACGGAGACAGTTTTTGATGCGCTAAGAAAATTGTTCAGAAAGTAAGGTCCCTAACTTGCATAGTCATTCGCAAGTCTAGAAATCAAGATAGCAAAGGCAAAAGCAATTTGAGGGAAATTTTGGTCATTACCAAGTATATACGCAGTTAATTCACCTAGCCAAAGGATGATTCCCAAAAAATATCTTCTAGTTTACTAAAAAATGGTGCAAACGTTTGCCATTTCTATTTGCTTAACTCAAACAAAAGTGAAAGGCAACCAGCCGACTCTTCCCAGGTAAATGTTGAATGCTTGTAACATTAAGGAGAAAAAGTAAAAATAGTTAGGAATTAGATTCGAATTTTTAGAAATAAGTTTGCTTAGAAAAAGGGCGGTCATTTAAACTGTATCCTAAATTTATGTAATTAAGTTATTTATTTAGTAGTATTTAAACCCTTCTCATGCATTTAGAGAAGGGTCCAGAAATTTGTCAAAAACTTGTCCTCAGAACATGCACTTTTGTACCCTCAGAGGAGGTTTTGATGAATGAACGGATCAATATTTATTGATGTGTGCATTTGATATCTGCTAGTGATGTTGCACTTATGTACTCTTAGTAGATATTAGAACAAGGAGAAATAAATCATTGTTGCTTGAAGCTTATGAGTAGAACCAGTCATAAATGGTACTTTTATCTCTTGGCCATTTCTGCTTATATTCTTAAAGCAATATACAGTTTTTAGTTGTTTATATGTTATTACATGAATTTTTGTGTTACCATTTTGCACTTTTGTACGGTGGAGCCATTTATTTATGTTTAATGTGTGAATAACTTATTATGCGATATGTTGTTCACAACTGTTTTGCCTAACTTTTTATGCAAAGTGGTCCATCTTAATTGATTTCCATTCTTATAATCATTGAATGATCTTTATTACCAATTATTATTTGAAATCTCTTTAGATCACATAATAGAAGAATTACATCCCGGGTTAACATAGATTAGATGTGTTGTTTTCATTAGATTACAATAGAAATAGAGTTAGATTAAAGTAGTTTAGATAGGAACTTTTAGATCAGCAACATCCAATTCTGCACACACACACACCCTTAGATTGGGAAACAGGTCCCATTATCCCTAGTTGGACCCGCTATACCAAACGGATAAGGAGCTTCCAACCAAGGTCTGGACCGGGCAGGTGTCCCCCTTGTTGTCGACCCGATTTTCGGGGCTTCAACATATTTGGCGCTAGAAGGAGGGCCTGAGCTATGAATGGCACCTAAATCAAAATCTAAATACCATTTTGAGAGTAAATCACCCTCATCATCTCCCTCGACTTCCCCACTATGTTTAAATCCAGAGTCAGAAGTCGCTCGAGTATCAACCGCTGCTACACACCCTAATATTTCAGACCAATTTACCATTGAACCTCCTGAAGTTGAATCTCTGATTCACAAACTTTAGGGATTTTTCATTTCTCCTCAGAGGTCTAATAAATCTCAAAGCAGTGTGACTTCACAGTACAATCTTGCTCAACCCCTAACTAGGTCAAAGAGTGAAAAATTTGGCATTCAGCCAACTAAGTTGCCTCTTCCCACTAGGAAAAGAGCGAGAAAATTACCGCAAGAGTCTGACAGTGAGACTCTTTCGTCTACATCATCCATTTCAGCTACCCCATCGTGAAGTCAGCCACCCACACCTCCATTCCAAACCATCATCCATCCGTCTACCAGAAATCCCACAATCCCTCTTCAGTCATCTACGATCATAGTATCCTCATCTTCCCAGCCACAGGGATCATCTTCTGCACTTTCCTCTACTAGCAGCTCAACGATGGCCCAGTATCCATGGAACAACCCTGGAGCAATTTTAATGCCTGTGCCCTTAAGTCAAATACCGGCACATACTGAGAAATGGCTGCCCAAATTCAATCCAGAAGCAAGCATGCTAGCAGAATAACACATAAATAATTTCATGATTTCTATCAATCTCAACGAAGTTACTAATGAAGACGCTATTGTTCGGCTTTTTCCCTATACACTACAAGGGACAACCAGGTCATGGAACTTTTCACTACCCTCCAGTTCTATCAAAAGTTGGGATATCTTCCAGAATCAATTCCTTACCAAGTTTGGTGATGACAGATCAATGGAAACGTTAATCAATGACCTATCCAATCTTAAAGCTGAAGCTAAAAAGCTTATCAAAGATTTCAATTTACAGTTCAATAAAATTCTCAACAAAATTCCCACTGCTTCCAAACCCAGCGAAGAAGTACGATGTGAATAGTATATTACTGCTTTACCATCAAACACAGCAATCTTCATGGATAGAGCAAATAAAACAACCTTAGTTGAAAACATGACAAAGGCGATAGCAGTAGAGAGATGCGTAATAGCCCTGGAAAAGAGTTCCGCGATAGAGGAATGCAAATCTAAAAAAGTCACCTTCAAAGAAGACTCCAAAAAGAAACAAGAAAAAGACCCTTTCGATTTGGAAGGATTGCAGAAAGTTTTAAAGACGATGTCTAATGAGATGGTTGACATAAAAAAACAAGTAGCAGAAACTTCTTCAAAAAATCCCTACAGAGCTTTTAAAAGAGGTCCTTCAACGGATGCAAAACCACCCAATTCCATTTCAAATGTTGAATCCGAGGAAGAGGAAGAAGAAGAAAGTGCCACTGAAGGGTAGACTGATGACGAAGAAGTTGTGGAATTACAAGGAATGTGGGATTTCATCCTCCCACAAGAAGAAGATGAACAATTATTTCCAGTTAGCACACGAAGCAAAAATTAGCTTGATCCTCCCCAAACTACCTCTAAGAAGAAGAGCGCAAATCCTGCAACAAAAGATAAAGTTGCAACAAAGAAAACGACCACTAAAGCGGCTCAATCTATCCAAGTCCAAGTAGATCAAACAACTCCATCAAAAACAGTGATAGTGTCGGACGAAATGGAGTACAATATTATTGATGACATGAAAAAGACTAAGGCTAATATTACCCTTTACGAATTGAGCAAATTGAAACATCAACAGAAGATAATGATGAAAGAATTACATGTTGTGCCTATTGCATCTTTTCCTACCGCTGTACTCTCTCAAGCTTCCCACAACATGGGAGGACCTCCAACTAGCGCGATCAATAAGATTGATCCAAATGGCATCGCCTTGATTGGAGGAAGATCAAGATCTCACACTCCCCCGTTTCTTCTCACTTATGAAATTTTCAACAAAAATGTGCACAATTGTTTGGTAGATTCCGGTGCTTCATCGAATGTTTTACCCAGATCAATATGTGCCAAGTTAAATGTTCAACCACAAAAATCTGTAGTGCGCATAATTCAACTTGATCGATCTCAAGTCGAAGTGATTGGTGAACTTAATCAAGTAACCATAAGATTGTCATCCAACCCGAAGATATGTCAGGTTATTGACATTCTAGTGGTTGATATCCCATAATTCTATGGCCTAATTCTTAGCAGAGATTGCTCTGAAAAACTCCATGGATACTTCGCAACCGACTGGTCGCACATGTGGTTACCCTACAATGGTAAACCAAATCAAATAAAGGTTGAATGAGAGTTACACTAGAAGTACTTAGTAACGGAATTAGAGGGATAAAATGAAACAGTAGCATATAACAACAGTATCATAGGCAATTACTTGGTAGATTCTTTTCTCGGCAATTTCAATGCTCACACATCACCCTACTTAGAAAATTCAGTTTTGTCCCAAGTCGAAAAATTTTCCCAAACTGATAGTTCAAAGTGTGTTAATTTTTTAGATAAACCTGTAAATACATCTTTGTTTTGGAAATTATATTTTGATGGCTCTAAATCTAAGGAAGGAGTAGGAGCAGGATGTGTTCTGATTAGTCCAGAAGGAAATAAGACCATGCTTATGTGCAGACTCGAATTCGACTGCACAAACAATGCAGCAGAATACGAGGCCTTGGTGCAAGGCTTGTACAAAGCAATTGCGTTGAACGTCAAGTATCTTCAAGTCTTCGGAGACTTTGAGATTTTCGTCAAATAGGTACGTAACACTATACATTGCTCATCAGGTCCTTTAAAACACTATCAATCTTTAGTACAAGATCTGACTGAGCATTTCATAGCATTTAATATTTCTTCAATCCCGAGACTCCAAAACGCAAGCGCAGACCTTTTGGCTAACATAGCCTATAAGCTTATTCTCTCCGAAGATTTTAGTCCAGATAGATTCTCAATAGAATTAATCTTTAGACCGTCCATCCCTGACAACATTACAAATTGGAGAGTATTCAATGACGATCCTGATATCATAAATTTCCTCACTTCTGAAGGATCCTACTCCAATCAAATAATTGACGAAGACCATCAGGATCGACAAATACAACAAAATAGCATTGATAATGTTATACCTAAATCGGTGGTTAAGTTAGAAGACTTATATGATTTGAAAAACCGGTTTAAAAGGTCTACCAATTCAAAGCTCTATAGTCCAAGTTTGAACTACGAATTAGTAATCCTAGGAACCAATGATAAACCACAAAATGTTAAGCTAGGCCTCGGACTAGTCCCGGAAAAAAAACTAGCGTATATTCGTCTTTTGAGACAATATAAAAAAAAATTTGCCTGGAATTATGATGAACTGAAGACATACGACACTTCTATCATTTAGCATACTATTCCTATGATCAATAGCAAAAAACCTGTCCAACAGAAACTGAGAAAGATCCACCCCAATTTAGAAAATCAAATAAAAACTGAGCTAAATAAGTTATTAAAAGCCAGAATATTTTTCCCCGTCAGACATTCCAAATGGGTCTCCAATATGGTACCAGTTAGAAAGAAAAACGGAGATATTAGAATCTGTATCGATTTTCGGAATCTTAACAAAGCCTGTTAAAAAGACAATTTTCCTCTTCCA
The DNA here is from genome assembly GCA_000404065.3 of Pinus taeda. NCBI lineage: Eukaryota > Viridiplantae > Streptophyta > Pinopsida > Pinales > Pinaceae > Pinus > Pinus taeda. The sequence continues at coordinate 171,750 of APFE030171149.1, forward strand.
CCTATGGAACAAATACTACATGCAGTAGCAGGCTCAGAACTGATGACTTTCTTGGATGGATTTTTAGGATATAATCAAGTGCTGGTACGTCCCGATGATCAATTAAAAACTACATTTAGAACTAAATGGGGCACATACGCATATTGAAAGATGCCATTTGGTTTGATTAATGCTGGCGCTACATTTCAGAGAGCCATGGACATCTCATTCAAGGGTTTAGTCAATAAGTCTGTAGTAATTTATTTGGATGATATAACAGTGTACTCCAAGAAGTGAAGTGACCATCTCAAAGACTTAAAACAAATCTTTCAACGATTTTTAAGGTATGGAATTTCACTTAACCCAAAGAAATATTTTTTTGCATTAAGTGAAGCAAAACTTCTAGGATTCATAGTGTCAAAATCGGTATTCACATTGATCCTGACAGAATCAAATAAATTTCTGAAATATCCCTACCTCATAATAACAAGGCCATGCAATATTTCCTTGCTCAAATCAATTTTGTAAAGAGATTTGTCCCATATTTTTCACGAATTGTGTCTCCTTTGCAAAACATGATTAAAAAGAATTCAAATTTTAAATGGGGTCAAGATGAACATGAAGCATTCAACCTGATCAAACAAGCTATTGTTAATGCTCCATCTTTAGCAACCCTGAATTTTTCAAAATATTTTATTTTATACACATTTTCCTCAGAGAAATCATATTCCGCGATTCTAACTCAAGCAAATCAAGAAAACGCGGAAGCCCCAATTGCATTTTTTAGCTCAAATTTACAAGGTGTTGAACTCAATTATTCAGACGTGGAGAAAGAGGCCTATGCTATTTTCAAAGAAATCAAATATTTCATACATTTCTTACTTAAAACCCATACTAAGATCATAGTGCCATTCCCAGCTGTAAGAAATCTTCTGGTACAGAAGGATGTGGGTGAGAAAAGAGCCAATTGGATCACTGCTTTACAAGAATACGACCTTGAAATAAAACTAGCAAACATTGTAAGAGGTCAAGGCTTCTGCAAAATGTTGGCTGGAGCATCGCAAATTTCTGAAATTTCATCTGAAGAGGTACAAATGTGTGAGGTAAGCCTAAACGATGCAGAATCATTGTATGTTGACATCATTTATTATCTTAAGAACGAGTATGCTCCATCACACCTGGATCACACTAAGAAAAGAGCTCTGAGATTGAAAGCTAAACAATATCAGCTCATAAATGATATTCTTTTTAGAAAGAATTATGATTATGTTCTTCTTAGATGTCTTGAAAAAACTGAAGCTGAAAATGTTTTGCAAGAACTCCACGATGGACCAGCAGGCGAACACTATGTTGGAGACGCTACTGCACATAAAATCTTACGTGCATGATATTATTGGCCTATGTTGTTCAAAGACTCACACAATTACGTGAGGAAATGTCAAGTTTGCCAAACTACTGCTAGAAGACAAAAGAAACCGTCCCTACCACTACAGCCGGTAAACATCGAGCAATCGTTCACTCAGTGGGGCTTGGACATAATAGGTGAGATCGTTCCTCACTCTTCTAAGAAGCATAGATACATCCTCATGGCAACAGATTATTTTACTAAATGGGTAGAAGAAGTTCCTCTCAAGACAACCAATTTTGAAAATATTATTGAATTCATAGATCAATTTATAATCATTAGGTTTGGATTGCCATCGGCTTTAATGTTTGATAATGCATCATACTTTTCTGGAAATGCAATGACTGAATTTTCACTTAAAAGAGGGTTCAAACTAAAATATTCGGCCAATTACTGTCCGCAAGGTAATGGGTTAGCTGAGTCGACAAATAAAAACCTAATCAGGATTATTAAAAGAATAGTTGACCAGAACCAGAAGAATTGGCATAAAGCTTTGATAAATGGTTTATGGGAAGATAGAATAACGAAAAAGGCTTCGATCGACACTTCTCCCTTTAATTTAGTTTATGGGAAAGAAGTGGTTCTTCCAACTCACTTAGTCATTCCCTCCTTCCATTAATACAATACATTGATGAATACCTACTTCCCAACAACTAAGACAATGGAAATAATTAAATTAGAAGAACAACGAGAACAAGCTAAGAAAACCCATGCTCATCATCAAGCGCTAATAAAATCTTCTTTTAATTCAAGCATAATGACCATAAAAAATTTTCAAATGGGATATTTAGTTTTAAAATGGGATAAGGCACATGAAAAAAAAAAAGAAAACATACGAAATTTCAAAAGATGTGGCTTGGTCCTTTTCAGATTGTTGAAGTCATAGGTCCATCAACATTTGTCTTACAAGATTTAGCATGTAGAAGGGATCATTTGCCTGTTAATGGAAAAATCATTAAAATATATTTTCCATAGAAGATTATTCTTCTATATTGTAGAATAGTTTTTATTTTATTTTTTATAAATAAAACCAGTTGTAAATGGTTACTATAGGTATTCACAGAAAAGACACCAATTCTCTTTAAGATTTTGAGCTTTCCTCTTGTATAAATGGCAAATTTTTTTTTAGAATCTGATCTTTATTATTGATAGATACAGTTAAAAAATTTAGCCTAGATATGATACTAGTTTCAACTTCAAAAAATTTGACGAAAGCAACCTTTAGCAAAGAAATTGTTTTATATCAGCACAATGAAAGGTATCAATAACAAAATAAAGATTCTCTATAAAACAGTTGTTTCAAACTCTATTATTGTCGTCCAGAGATTTCTTAAGGAAAACAATGACTTCCTCCCTGATTAAAGAAAAATCGCAGCATTCAGAAGAACAATCCAAGAAACACTATATCTTAAAGAATAAGAGTTCTCATCATGAGCTGGCTTATCATTATCAAAGATATTATAACTTGCTGACTTTGCCAATACTGTCCATAAAAACAGGGCAATGACTCAAGATTGTTAAAATCAAAAGACAAGGGGTCTCATCACGAGCCAGCTTGTTCAACAAGAGTGTAAATCAAGTGAATGACTACGTCATAATTTTGCTACCAAACCAAGACATTGTTCTTTAAGAATAAAAAAGAAAATCAAAGAAAAAGTGTCAATGTTGGTTTTTCTTTGAAAATTGTAGATCACCTTAACCAGGATAAAGGATCATTGTTGGGTAACAGGTAACCCTGTCAAGGCTATGGATGCCTACTAGCAGCAGAGGCTCTATCTACGACAAACGAGCATATTTTAAAAACTGGCACACAAAGAAAACTTTATTTTATCTTTACAAGACCAAGTAATGGCTGATGTAAATACAAGGACAAGCCTGAGGAAGCAAACAAATTAGAATAAAAAGAGGTTGAAACCAAAATGTCATTGATAGGATAAGGCATAATGTACTCCATCTGTCCATAACAAAATTTAGATTTATGAAAATTTTTCTGTTTGGAAGTTAAGATTCAATAAGAAAAGCAGAGATAACTGGTTCTTCCAAGTGAATCGCCATTGTTGTGGCCACCAACAACCCCCCTCCTTCTTTAGTATTAGCAATAACATAAAACAAGTGGGGACCCTTAGTAAAAAATTCAAAAAAAAATTGTATTATACTCCTTAAAAATATATCGCATCGTGAGAAGAGAGTAGAACATTTCATTATAAGCACAATAAAAACTGCAAAAAAGCGATGCAAAATTCATCGCATTGCATACATTAAGAAGCGCCCGTAAATGAAGATCTTAAGAAATCTCCGATGGCCGATATACGACATCGTATGTTGTAACATCGCATAAACAACACACAATGATTTAACACGATCTACGATCTTACGATAAATGCGATGTTATGATGTTGCGATGCTACAATCTGCGATCTGCAATATCACAATCTTGATAAAATGCGATAACGCGATAACGTAATGCAAGTTGCAGAAATCTCCCATCGCAAATTTTCCTCGGCTCAGCATTCAAGAAAAGTTGTCAGTAAACCAAAAAATTGGATGTGCACCTTAAAGAAAATTAATGAATGTATGCCAAAGTGTTAATGAAGGACAATTTTGTGTTTGTCGAAGAGTCAGTTCACAATGGGTGGAATTATTTTTTACACTCGTAGAGCTTAGAGCTTTCGCGTCAATATTTATTGTCATTACTCTTTTCCTTTACGTGAACTGTAGGAATGAAAAACAGGAAACATCTAAAGAAAAAGGGAAAGCGTCAATGCTCGGAGACAGAGAAGAGATGCCCTCATAAACAGATACCGCATGCAACGGAACCGCAAATTCCAGAGTATTTCTGAACAGATGCTGACATCAATAGCCGACTCAACACTCAGTGTCAAAAGCTCACAAAAGCACCATGTTTACAAAAATCCTGAAGCTTATAATCGGTAAAACAAAAGGCGCTAAAGGCAAAAAACGCACTAGAAAGGTCCGGATCAAAGAATGGAGGGAGTTTTCGATGCGCTAAGAAAATTGTTCAGAAAGCAAGGTCCCTAACTTGCTTAGTCATTTGCAAGTCCAGAAATCAAGATAGCAAAGGCATAAGCAATTTGAGGGAAATTTTGGTCATTACCAAGTATATACACAGTTAATTCACCCAGCCGAAGGATGATTCCCAAAAAATACCTTCTAGTTTACTAAAAAATGGTTCTAGCGCTTGCCATTTCTGTTTGCTTAACTCAAACAAAAGCGGAAGGCAACCAACCGACTCTTCCCAAGCAAATGTTGAATGCTTGCAACATTATGGAGCAAAAGCAAAAATAGTTAGGAATTAGATTCGATTTTTTAGAAATAAGTTTGCTTAGAAAAAGGGCGGTCATTTAAACCGTATCCTAAATTTATGTAATTAAGTTATTTAGTTAGCAGTATTTAAACCCTTCTCATGCATTTAGAGAGGGGTCCAGAAATTTGTCAAAAACTTGTCCTCAGAACATGCACTTTTGTACCCTCAGAGGAGGTTTCGATGAATGAACGGATCAATATTTATTGATGTTTGCATTTGATATCTGCTACTGATGTTGCACTTCTATACTCTTAATAGATATTAGAACAAGGAAAGATAAATCATTGTTGCTTGAAGCTTATGAGTAGAACCAGTCATAAATGGTACTTTTACCTCTTGACCATTTCTGCTTATATTCTTAAAGCAATATACAGTTTTTAGTTGTTTATATGTTATTACATGAACGTTTGTGTTACCATTTGGCACTTCTGTACGGTGGAGCCATTTATTTATGTTTAATGTGTGAATAACTTATTATGCGATATGCTGTTCACAACTGTTTTGCCTAACTTTTTATGCAAAGTGGTTCATCTTAATTGATTTCCATTCCTATAATCGCTGAATGATCTTTATTACCAGTTATTATTTGAAATCTTTTTAGATCGCATAATACAAGAATTACATCCCGGGTTAGCATAGACTAGATGTGTTGTTTTCGTTAGATTACAGTAGCATAGAGTTAGATTAAAGTAGTTTATATAGGAACTTTTAGATCAACAACATCCAATTATGCACACACGCACAAGCTTAGATTGGGAAACTTGTCCCATTATCCCCAATTGGACCCGCTATACCAAACGGATAAGGAGTTTCCAACCAAGGTCCGGACCAAGCGGGTATCCCCCTTGTTGTCGACCCGATTTTCGGGGCTTCAACAAAAGGATATAGACGATAAGAAAGTCATAGCTTTGAAGTAATAATTCTAAGTTTCAGGTCATAGCATAGGTAGAGGCTCTATAGCTGAGTGCATAGAGGCCTAGGGTAGAATTCCATAGCTGAGTGCATGGACTCTTGGAGTTGTGTGTGCAGGGTGAATAGAGTTTGTAAACACTTGGAAGATATCAATAAAGAGAAGTATTCTTCAATTTTTGTGCCTTTGTTCCAATTAATTCATTTTATCATTTTATGTATGAATTTCCTTTATAATTATTATGTGATGTGCAAATGTGTATGATTATGTTGGATAATTGAAATCATATACGAATATTAGTTTACACGGTTGTAATTGTGAGTATCTAATAAGATAAGTAAGACACTTAGACTACTTTAGGGATATGCACAGTATGCTGCCTTAGCAGCACGAAAGTGTTTAGATTGAGGGTTAGGGTTGCACAAAGGTCAGTCACACCCTTTCACGGAGGTCTTGAAGGACAAAATAGGGGGCTCATCTGGTAAGCCCTACAGCGAAGTGACCTATGCGAAGGTAAGAATAAAATGACATCATGACCATCTCAAGGTGCAGAAACATGGTTCTAGCATCCCCCATACTACTTTGGGTGAGACTTTGGTCCACGCTCTGCGTGCTGATGCTGAAAGGGCCAGTAGTGTAAGGATTTGTTAGATAATTAATGTTGAACCTAGCTTAGGCCCCCTCAAGCCAACAAACGGTTTCGTTGCCGAGACCGAAATCTGCATAAGAGATGTATGATGTCGCATCACTAGAATCCGACTAAGAAAGAGATTGGAGACTGATTGGATAGGAAGATCCACAAATTCGTGGTGTAGGAGAATAGAAACCTACAACTGACAAAGGAACAGTGGTTGGACAGATACCTCTATACAGAGATCCACGAAATATTTTTCTGCTCCTTTCTAGGTGAGATATACAAGTGGATCACGAAGCTAGAAAATAGCGAAGGAAGGTGGAAACTTGATGGTCCTATTGTGTGGACCCTGGAGATAGTGCAAAGGTTGGAAGCATAGGAGGATAAGATCACCCACGTTATCGATCATTAGCTTGATCGGGTCATTGGAGGATTTGTAACTAAATTTGCAATTGACACCTCAGTCAGCTACAGGGAGGTAGAGTAATACTTTTTCAAAGGACCGCGAGGTAAGTATGTGAAATCTTTGAATACCTAGATTGAAATTCTATTGTGTGAAAAATAGGTTATGTAGCTACCTTGATGTTCGGAGCTACACGAAGCAGAAAAACTTACAACAATGAAGGAAAAAAGGGTCTTGAGTATAGTCCATTCATTTCACCTTCATGACATGACAAAGAGGGAATAGCACAGGTTTCTCAGCAAAGTGCTATTAGTTAATAAGGCAAGGATTCTTGGGAATACCACTTCCACCCACACCACTTCGAACTTCACCACCATCACCTGCGACTTCACTTGTACCAACTCCACCTCCACCACAGTTTAGTATGGAAAATTTAGTGAAGTTGTGTTTGTTCAAAGGCTCGGGAATTGAGGACCTCGACCAATTTTGGTTCATTGTAAAAGTTGTATGGGAAGCTCAAGACATTACAAATGATAACATGAAGAAGAAGACATTGGTTAGTGCTCTGTAGGATCACGTGTTGACCTGGTATATCACATAGGCTAATGATAACCCAAATGTTGGAGTGGCAGATATCTAGAAGCACAACGTATTGTAGGGTTCAAAGAAATCACATTGCAGCCAGTCGAGACACCTTGGGAACTCAATCAAAGGTTGAAGTGTACAATCTGTGAAGCTAACATGAACCTAATATGCGGATAACATCGCGAGTGGTTTGTGGCTTCACCCTGCCACACTTAAGGATTGTGTTGTCGCAACAAAATATAGAAACTCAGGTAGAGGCCTTGAAGATTGCAACGAGACTTCATGAGACCCAGATGCAAGATCAAAGTTTGGGGGTTCAGTAGATCCACGCGTAGTTTAAAAATATTTGCCTTGAGATGCAAAGCTTGAAACAGGATAGGAGAGTCTAATGAGAGGTGCGCAAAGAGGTATGGTGTCTGAAATGCAAGAGTTAGGTGCATGACAAAGACCATTGTTCAGTATTTGAAAACTACCTTACAATAGGAGGACCAATGCCTTTGAGGCTGGAAGCTCATGTAGGACCAAGCACGAGATCTTCATTGTGGTGCGCTATCTGTTAGGTAGCAGGGAAACATGCCACGAATAACTGTCATTTATCTCAAAAAATTGTGCAAACACCACATCAGTTGTTATATAACTTTTGTAGGTCAGAAGGGCATGATGAATGTAACTGCAGGAGTTACGAGTTGATGATGGATAGAACACCCACCTATAGCGTTCAAGCTGAAATATAGCCCCTTGACCAGAGTGCAAGGATGGCACGGATAGGATTTCAGGGACGTGGATGAGGTCAAGGTGGAGGAGGACCTGGTAGAGGTCAGGGACAATTGATCTGCTAAAATTGCGGAGGACTAGGACATTACGGCCCTGATTTTACTAACCCAAAATGTCTGTCGTGCAAGTAGTGCACTTTGTTTGATCATGAACTGGAAGGCTATCCTATGCTAATAGCAAGGATATATGACAAAAGGGTGCTACCACCATATCCTAATCAAAACCTATAAATGATGAGATCTGAGCCATGCGAAGAGGATCCAAATATGAATATAGTGCTTTGAAGTGGAATCACAATAGGAGATGATCATGGGGAATAGCTAGAAGACTGTACATGAGTTCACAAATCTCCATTGAAGGAGGCTGAGTTTAATTTGGAGCACGCACATGAAACCTTCATGGAAGCGAAGTAGAGCTTCATTGAGGCCTCCACCTAAGGAAGCAAGAATAAGCCCGATCAGGAGATGGACCCTTCTATCCTTACAACCTAAAGACCTGTATGAAGTTACTACGTAATAGTAAGGTTGTGAACGGGTTACAAGAGATTATAAATAAATGCACCAGAAACATCCCAAGTAAGTTGCATGTAGTGTGAAAGATAGGTAAGCATAAAACAAGGACGGGATGAGAGATGAGACTAACCGTGGAGATAGGAAAGTATGAGGTGCATAAGGTTATCTTGGACCTGGGGTCAGATGCGAACGTCCTACCTAAACAGACTTCGGAACAAATGGGGAGACCAATGCTACAATGGTCTCCCATTCAGTTAAGAATGGCGAATCAATAGAAGATCATCCCCATGGGGTGGCTGTAGGGGGTGATAGTAGATATTGAAGGTGCAAGCACACTAGATGACTTTGAAGTAATAGAGATAGTGGATGAAATAAAACCCTATCCTACGCTCCTAGGAATTGACTGGGCTACTAATATGAACGCGGTAATCAACCTAAAGAAGCAAAAGATGATATTTGAGAATAAATCTCTATGTGTAATAGTACCCCTAGATCTTGCTGAAGGATCGCACTATACTAAACTAGTCTGCGATTATGAGAGTGGTGACGATCTGGACTGTATCTATAAGATAACATTGTGAGACCAAGATTGAGTGAATCCAACAACAGATGGATGAATTACTTGGGATCAGGAGAGTCCATGCACCTCTAACTTTGATGAAGAATTAGAGTGCTGGCAGAATCAGTTACACAAAGTAAGCACGCTAAGTTGTAACATGATGACCCCGTAGTTGTAGTGTCTGTCGTCAGAGGAAAGAAATCTACCTATGTACGATGGCCTGATTGATGTAGATATTTTTCTAGATGCATTTGAGAGGGAGGTACCAAAAAAGTAGCTCTTCCAGGCATTGGACTGGGCACTGCTCGCTAAGCCCGCAAGGTGGTGGGGTATGCACAAGGGAAACTTTGATGATTGGCGCGAATGTAGGAGAATGATGAGAGCATGCTTTGGGACACTGAAGGTACGAATAACTAACAACTATGAGGGGCGGGAGAAGAACTGTTCCAAGGCAGAGAAGAACTATTCCACCACTGAGAGCAAGGGTTAGCTATGGTATATGCACTCCAGAAGTTTAGGCACTACTTGCTGGGAGGCCATTTTACGATGTACACAGATCATTCTGCATTGAAGTATCTGGTCAATAATCCTATGTTGGGGGGAGAACCTATAGATGGTTGTTACTATTCCAGGAGTATGATTTTGAAGTTATTGTGAAGCCTCGAGGACTGAACATGGGATCAAACCATCTATCGCACATTGAAATAGGGGAAGAGCCCACTAATTTGGAGCAAGGATTGCTTGACGCGTAGCTATTTGTAGTGCGTGTCGCGAATGGTAATTTTGAGGATCTTCCTAATGATAGGAAGTACCCTGAAAGGATACACTGTCCAGCAGAAGAAGGAACTAGTGTTGCATGCATCAAATTTCTCTGTTATTGCTGGGAATCTATACAAAATGGGGTCTGATAAGATATTGCATTGACATGTACCTAGGTCTGAAAAAAGCAGCATCCTCACGGATGCTCATAGGGGTGCCACGGGAGGATATTATGCAGGGAGAGTGACTGCGTAGAAGATTATATACGCAGGGTTTTGGTGGCCAATGCTCCATCAAGACTCAAAAGCGCATTACAAGGTGTGCGATATATGTCAAAGGGCTGGAAAGCCATCGCGGAGGGATGAGATGCCTTTGAATCCATAAATGATGTTACAACCTTTTGAGAAATGGGCAATAGATTTTTTGGGACCCATTCAACCCCAAGGACAGACAGAAGCAAGGTACATTATCACTGCAACAGAGTATTTGACTCGTTGGGCGGAGGCATAGCCTGTGAAGGATTGCAAAAGTGCAACTACTGCAAAGTTACTCTTTGAGCACATACTGATGTGATTTGGCTATCCAAATATCTTGATCAATGATCGCAGTACACACTTTCTGATTGAGACGATTAATGCGCTGATGGAGGAATTTCAAGTATACCACCAAAAGAGTACACCTTATCACCCGTGAGCTAACGGGACAACGAAAGCATTCAACAAAGTGCTCGAAAACGTACTAACCAAGGTTTTCAATGCTCAATGGAGTGATTGGGACCTATGCATACTTGCAATACTATGGGCTTATCGAATGACATGCAAGAATTTGACTGGACAAAATCCCTTTAGGCTTGTCTATGGGGTTGAAGTGGTAATACCTATAGAATAAATTGTTCTTAGTCTACACACAACAATGCACACAGGCATGACAGAATGCGAAGCCCTAGAGGAAAGGCTTGCATAGTTGGATGAACATGAGGAAGAGAGATTTCTAGTTAGATTTCACCAACAGTTCCAAGAGCAGTGCGAAAAGGCATGGCATGATCGACATATTAAGCTGTGTACCTTTAAGGTAAATGACTTGGTTTTGTTATATGACAATAAGTTTGATAAGTTTCGAGGGAAATTCAGAATGCATTGGTTAGGGCCTTATGTAATTAAGGATATTACTGATGGAGCAGCGATACAGCTGGTCAAATTGAATGGAGATCCCTTCCCAGGAAAGGTGAATGGAAGTTGGTTGAAGCCATACACCAGTGGTCTTACCATGTGACTAGATAAAGCTAGCATAGTCTTCGCACTCCAGGCAACTAAAAGGAGGCATGGGACTATAAACTACACTATTTAAATGGGGAAGTTGTGCAATTGGAGGTTTGAGTGAAGTAAGGAAGTGTCATAGGGTTCGTGGCAGCATGAAGGGAGCTACACTACCGAGGGAGAAATCATGCAGGTCAGCTGAAAAGTGACCATTAAAGTCACTGTTCATGATTTGATAGGTGAAATGTGGCCAAATGGAGTGGGTCATATCCTTGAAAATCTACCACCAATCTGGAATTAATGAACCAAATTTGGGGGGGAACGGTCAGATTCGAATTCAAAATGCCCTATAAATTACAAGTGGTTATCTAGTGAAAAACACTTGGCATTCTGACAATTGAGTTGTTGAGCTCTCGGGCACACATGAATCGTGAGCACTATGAGCTTCTGATGGCTAGTAAGTATTTGAGACATTGCCAAAGGAGACATAAGAGTTCATAAAAAAAATCATGTCAACACCCATAGAAGCTATAGATACCGAAGGCGAAGAATCAGTATTGGATGTTGAGATGGAGGCAGAATTAGTTGCTCCAGAGGTTGCCGAGGTTCTCCCTGAAGTCCATAAATCACCAAGAACACTGATATCGATGGCGATTCCCGCCAAAGAAAATGTGAAAGACAAGAGGGGCAAGCATCCTACTATATCGGTGCGTGCATCGCTAAGGAGAAACAGACCAAACCCATCACACAGGAGAAACGAAAAGCTATAAATTTGGACTGGGAGGAAGAAAACATTGAAGACATCCTAATGGATGATGAGGATGTGGGAATCGAAGTAGAGGAGGTTGAAACCCAGGGCACGGACCCTATTACTCGGTTGCTAGAGTATGTCCCTCTGTGCATGCCTAAGTCTAAGGTGTTGAAGGACATTGATGAGAGTAAGACTCCCCTACAAACCCCCCTACTACCAAACGACATTGTTTTTGATGGACTACACTTGGCATGAGTGCTGTTGCTGAAACTTGAAGGTTGTGACTTGGAAAACCATGAGAAGTTCCACTTGGAAACCCAATAGATAATGCGCCACATCATTGATACGAATATGGGAATGACCACATTAGAGCTATGGAGATGGTTCAAGGGAGTAGAGAAAACAGGGTTTCTCACCCTGCTCTCAGTGTCACACTACAACTGCGCCCTAGTGATAGTTTTGGCCATCAAGCAACTGCTCTGCTTGGTGCATGACTGGTGTTTGTGGCTAGAGGAGCCGATACCCATCACGGATAGGTTAATTCATTGGATAATATGATTTCCATATATAGGATAGAATCCAGCCATGATCTTTGGCAGAAAAGGTGGCAAGTAGGTTATCGTAGAATCAATGAAAGAAAAAAATAAACTGGTGAAAAGGTTGTGCGGATACTCTATATCCAGTGTCTACGACCCTACTGTGAAGATAGCCACATAGATCTTAGCAAGGTAGATTATGAGGAATTTTTGCATCGATGAGGTGTTAGTGCCTAACATCGTGCTCATAGCACAGTGCGTTGAAGGAGTCCAGTTCAACTGGTCAAACTACCTTCGTGGAGAGTTTCTGCTAAACTGCCGCGAAGCACAAGAGTTCAGCAATACGTTCCACTATGAGTGGCTCTTTCTGTCAATTGTGCTAGTAGCGTGGGAGCTTCTAGAGGACAGCTAGTTCCCTTCAGTCAGACCTCCTAGAAGAAGTGAAGTACGCTTTGTTGTGGGTGACCAAGAACATGCAGCGAGTCAGGGACAGTAAGATCTCTTGGAACTTGATGGAAATGAACATTCAGATGACCATCAATCGCAAGCTACAATTGTCACCTATGGTGTATGCCAGCCTGTAGGGCTATGCTGAATTCAAAGCTGACTTCCATTGAGTATCCATCAGGGCATGGAAGGACCCTGTGCAGAAATGGTACGCCTTGCCGTATCTGGCCACAGATGATGTCATTGATGCAATGCTTGATCAATGGTGATAGAGTGGCGCTCTACAATGGATTTGGTTTCAGAAGAAAGTCTATCGTACAGAAGAAAAAGGAGGAGGCCAAGCTTAATATGACACAGTTGGCTGAAAAGAGGAAAAAGAAGGCCGCTGATAAGGCCCATGCAGAGAACGAGGCTGCACAACAGACCGGAAAGTAGATAGGTGGGATAGAGTGATGCTCTGATAAAGGCACAAGGTTGCCTTCACCTGAGACCGAGGAGGGAATAGGTGAGCAGCATGGTGCAGACCCTCAGGAGACATCCGCTCGCATCAAGCACCTGAGGGAGCTAGAGAAGAGAGGGCCCAAGAACAAATCAAAGGTGACCAGGACCTCATTGGACCCCATCACATTAACAGAGGGTGACTTGCATGATATCGGTGACATGGTGAGGGATTTCACCATGGAGGCCTTGCAAAAATTCGAACAACAGTAGTAGATCATCCTTAGGGCTATCCAGACATGGTTGCAGGAGTTGCAGACTCACACATCGTAGGTTAGCATGGTGTCTACCAGCCTAGAAATTGGCACTTCAGAGGTTGTCAATATGCTGCGCGCGAAGGCCACCAGTGTGATAGTGCTACCTGATGGAGCACTAACCACAAAGAATAAGGCTGACAAGCCCACTGTCAGCACCATAAAAGTAGTAGGGTTGAACCTGGCAATGCTCTTGCATAGGGCACTTCACCTCCTACAAGATTGAGTAATTGCAGAACTAAGGGCCTCAGAGCACCATGCCCTTCTAGTGATCAGTGAAGAATAGATAAAAAATGAGAAGATGGCTCTATAGAGATATGTTGTCATCGCTGCTGAGACCAAGCTGACCAATCAGAGTAAGAGGATTATGCAGGTCATTGAGGAGGCATGCCGAATGGTCCCAAAGTTGGCCATTCTAGAGGAGGAGCCTGTCGAGATACACATTTGCAAGCTAGCCATAGCGGTACACGACACTCGGACTGAGATGGCATGGGTTCAGTTGGAGTTGAACCTGAAAATTATAGAGTTATAGTTGAAATCCTAGCCTTCAACCCCACCGAAAGTGAAGGAACAGTGGGCGATATTTGTCACAGAAGCAATAGCAGTGGTGGATAGTGCAGTAGCAGACTACACTCAATCGTTTGAGAAGTCATTTGAGGTCCTAACAAGCTTGCAGGAGGACCCCAATGTAGAGAGGCTAGATATGGAAGTGTGTGAGCTACAATAGCACTACGATGAGGTTAAGGGAAAAACGTGAACCGTCACGTTAACACAAAGACTCGCCAAGCTGCAAGAGGCCAAGCAGCTGAAGGAACAGGTGGACACAATGTTGCACAAGGAAGTAGTGCTTAAGACAAGAATAAAGCCCTTGATGGATGAGGCTTATGTAGTGACAGGAAATATTGAAGCTAAGCTTACGACTTTGCAAGCAATGCAACAAAATCTTCAGGCTGACAGTGCAGGAGAAGTAACCGAGAAGATAATGGAAAATGCAAAATAGGTAGTAGCTTAGTGCACGACCCAGGTGTTGGTCATACAAGTTGAGCTAGAACGGCTTCACGCAAAGTGTTGAGTCTTGAAAATGTCATTCATTTCCACTACACTTTCACTATTATGTCCATTATATCACCTCTATTTCACTACTATGTCACCACATTCCTCCCACTTTCATTATCATTGGGCCACATTTATGTTTTTCCAATATTTATTAATTCTAAGCCTTTCAAGTGAATTTGTGGTTAAAAATTAGGAAATAATGTGCATAAGCTTATACCTAACCAATGGGTTGAGATTGTTGACATGTGTAGGTTGAAAGGAGGCTTCTAGAAGACCCTTATGTGGCACTCTAAGGCCAAATTCGAATTTGAGTGGAAAGAATCATGGGATCATGAGGATATGTGTCATATCTCCTAATTGTATTGTAACTCTAAAAAGACATGTGTCTTATCAGTTCCTATTTTGATTAGGACTCTAGAGGTAGAGGGAGAGATTCATGGATTATCATTAATGAGATGGCTCTCATCTTTTTGTATAAATAGGAGATCTCTCTCCTTCATTTGTTAGTCCTTTTAGTCCCTAGTTCTTAAGATTGTAGTTCTTCATTGATGACTTTTGAAAGCTTTGGAGAACTTTGTTGTACTTTGTACTTTTGAAGAACTTGAATAAAGCTTTGATGTTCTCAACGTGGAAGGAGATGTGAAGTAGATGTCATGGAGCACATTAGAATGTAAGGTAGAGAAGATTTAATTTTGTAAATATTGCTTTGTAGAATGTAAGGTAGAGTAGATTTCATTTTGTAAATATTGCTTTGATTTGATTTGATTACTTTCAAGTTTGATAGATTAGATTTTTCATTCATGCAATTTTAATTCATGCAAGTCTGTTCAATTTTGCTTTGATTTCATAGGTGGAAGAGGGCCCCTGCCTTGTATAGTTGTCATTTTATTTTGCATTTAATTTTGTTATGCTTATGTATATTAGCTGTACATAAATTGCTTTCAAGTTGATTGTAGACTAGTGATGCACATAGCCTTTTAATGACTAATGACATGATAGAATCATCTTGTCCTTTTGCTGAAGCAGCAAGGATACTGGGTCTCATAGTCACTAGCTCATTGTTTGGTTATTGCATTTTATCTTGATTGAACTAATGACATGATAAAATCATCTTGTCCTTTTGCTGAAGAAGCAAGGATACTGGGTCTCATAGTCATTAGAAAACCAACAAGAACAAAACCCCAAAAACAACATAAACTATAAAACAACGAAGTAAGAGAAAGGTTAACTAAGCACATATAGTGCACCACACTTCATCAGTTTACGATACCCGGATTGATAACTTATGTAGAGAAATTTAAGACGTTAAATTGACTAGACATTTTGGCGCCGTTGCCGGGGAAGTGTAATTAGGAGACCTTATTTCTTACATCTAAAAAAAATTATTAATAATTCTTGAGTATGCTCTCCTCCTGCACTTTGAGTGATCTGGAGGATCAGAAAAAGGATTGTTAAGTAAAAAAAAAAAAAAAATTATAATTCCTGAGTATGCTCTCCTCCTGCACTTTGTGTGATCTGGAGGATCAGAAAAAGAATTATTATATAAAAAAAGAAAAGAAAAAAGGAGACAAAATAAACTTCAACATTTCAATTGATTCAATAAAAAAAAAAAATGATCGAGAAAATGAAACTCAACTGCTTTGATAGGTTCAAATTGACAAAAATTGTCTGGTTATGCTTTGTAGTGGTCCTCAAAACACTGTATCCTGTTTTAATAAGGTTTTGCAACTTAGCTGCGGAAACTGCCCTGATTCCGCAGCTAGCACAGGATTCCGTAGCCGTTTTTTCAAACACCATGCTACAACTGTCCAATGAAAAAACCGACCACATCGGCATCTCCAGAATTGTCCCAACATGGATCCTATCCTAGTCACCCCGCTCAGATTGATGAAAAACCAACCTAAGACCTCAGTCAAAGTCATGTTTTTAGCATGTTTTTCTTGAAGTATTGGCTGCTTGAAATTGAAAATCATTAATCCTTTTTATAAAATTTTACAATTTCAGAGAAGAAAAATAAAAATAAAAACAATCTATGGCTATCTTCAATCCTAGCTTTCACTGTGGCTTTAATAAAAAAAATCTGCCTCCCTGTTCAAGCTTTGGTTTTAAAACAAACTTGCAAAAGCATCACGTCTCCTTTTGTTGTTTTTATGACTCTTGTAAATAGCAGCAGCAGATCAATTCTTTCATCTCTGTGTAGGCTCTGAAATTAGAGAGAAAGCAGTAGTAAGCAACAACGTTGTGTACTGTTTATCCCTGTGCATGCGTTTTTTTTGGTTTGTTTGTTGTGTAGACAAAAAAAAAATCAGCAGAAATCTAATGATCATAACAAGGGAGACCACCCAATTCCTGGAAAATCCATTCTTGAATACACGACTCCTGTGGTCTTTAGTGGCAATATCTTCGCCCTGTAATACACTCCACAACAGTTTCATGTCCACTTTGTATGGATCCCTCATGCTGCCAATAAGTCAAACCAATGCGTCGCTGACCTTGCAATATGATTTCCATGGCTTCAACATGTCAATTGTTCCCAATCCAACGACTTTAATTCAAAATCACAAACCCCATGTGAAGTCTCTCAGTCATGGTTTTCTTCAGCGATTCCCCACTCTTCTTTATAATGGCTTCGTGACTCTTCAAATAGTGCATTCTTTATTGGTCTGTGTTTCCTGTGGTTGGATTGAAGTTTCTTGTCTCTCACATAGATTTCCAATAAGGATCAGCAGTGTGCACACTACCACTATCAAACAAAGATGTATTGTCTTATCTCTGATTCAATCTTACAGCCGAATGCAACAAATGCAGAATAGTAAAAAAAGAGAAAAATTAACTCAGGAAAAACGCAAAACTCAGAAAAACGTCAAATTTCAAATGCTCTATTAGCCCAAATGGTAGCGAATTTGAAAAAAATAAAACATGGGTTTTTTCGCCAGTAGGGTCAGTTAGATAACATAGAAACCATTTTGAGAGATTCGTGGCGGTCTGGGAGAACTCCTCGGTTCTTCGGAGTGCATTTTTTCCTGCGGCGTGAAAAAAACAGAATTTTTAATTAAATGAACAGTTGTGATGTAATTCCGCGTGCCTGAGGAGGAGAAATCTAATTAGGAATCAAATATGTGCTGGAAATAAATCATAATTACACGTCTCTTGTTTTAATCATTCATCCAACACATGTTTAACAAACAATCTGAATTGAATACGACTCTCTCTAATTCCATTTCGTGAACCAATTACATACGATAGTTGTGTTTATTGATTTGATGGAGGTTTAATGGGTTCAGGTATAGCTACATCTCCTGTTCTCAATAATATTCCAGTCATTTTGAAGGAGAATGTTTTGGATTTCTCGGCACAAAAGGTGCTGGAAAGAGTACAACACTGTCAATGCTACGCGGCAAAGAGCATCCTACGGGAGGGACTGCATACATTTTTGGCAAGGATATTCTTGCACATCCAAAGGCAGCGCATCAGCATGTATGGATCCTATCACAAAGTGATTTATGTGGGATGTAATCTCACGTATGTCAACTAGAAAAGGCGAAGCTATTTTGTTCGGTAGAGACATCACCAGCGGAACTGTTTGAACGGATTGTTACTATTGATGATCTTTGGGTTCATACAGGGGAAGCAAATTAATAGGCTTTTAATTTAAATTCTGATTACTGAACCTGATCCCGATGACAGTCAAGAAGGCTATACTGTTGGTAGATTTAAGACGGCTCTTCATAGCATCACTATGTCTTCAATTGATGATTAAGGTAATGGGTAGCGTGGAGACCCTCTTATAGGCCCGACGGACTTACCCAGATATACATCCTCCACATCTTTTTTTTCTTTTCCACGCACACTACCACTCCACTTCACAATATTTTCTACACTCTGTTTTCATTAGCTGCGGAAACAAGCCACTTTCCGCAGCTGACTCAACATTCCGCAACTAGCTCAACTTTCCGCAGCTATTTTGTTAAACTCTAGGTTGAAGGTGTCATCAAGCAAAACAAGCCACATGGGTAGTTGGGGAAATGTCAGTACATGGATGGTGTCCTATTCATTTGATCCAATTCGATGAAAAAGACCCTGGTCAAAGGGAAGTCAAAGTTGTGTGTTATCACTAAGTCGCCACACTGAGTCGCCACACTAAGTCGCTGCATGTCAAGAAAAAATAATAATTTTGAATCAATGCAATGAATAAGTTATTTGCTCACTTTTCTGAAGGTATTGATTAATTTTGGACTAATGATGAAAGATGAATGGCTAACATTGTATTCAATATTTTTAGCTACAGAACCATGCACATTCCGCAGCTAAAGTCCAATTCCACAGCTGTTCTCTAATTCCGCAGCCAGAAAAACCTCATTGTTCAAATCAGCCTATCTTTCTCATACAAAATCAGATTTTGATGATTTAAGTATCGTTGGAAAGATATCAACAATATCTATACAATGAGAAATCTATCATTAGAGTTTGAAATGGAAAATAATGAAATAAATTACTGAAAAGAAGCAACATTCAACTTGGGGCACCAATTCCAAAGCAGGTATAAATTCTTTTGATTTTTCCTTTGAGAACTTGTTTCATTAATACGAATTATTAGTTTTGTGTGTAAATATCATAATTAGAGAGATTGATCACCTCTGTCCTTTGATAATCTTACATTCCATCGCAGAAGAAGTATTATTTTTTTTTGCAGGTTCCAGGAGGAAGGACAAATGACTACAAGAGAATGGTGTCTCCCTAAGAGACCAATTTGTTTCATAAGAAGATGATCAGCAACAAAGAGGAAATATGTTGATGCAAAATCAGATCCAAACACTTAAAAAAAACTTTCAGATACTATTGCCTTCATCACATCCATCCATCACATCCATATTTCATAATAAACCATTCATCTCGTTTTCCTCCAAATTTTCCATTTACATTCACATACACTTTCCATCCCTTTTTGTCCATTCATAACCCACAAATAAAAGAAAGAGGCTCATTCACATGCTTATTGCCTATTGCCACTTCTACTCTCCATTGCCATCTTCCATTTTCATCTTTCATTCCCTGTCATTTTCATTCCGCAAATAAGCCCTGCTTCAATGCAAATTATTGAGTCCATAGTCCTTTGAGTCTAAAGTTCTTTGTAAAAACACCTTGAGGCTTGCATGCCTTAATGGCAAGTCCTCATGCTGATAAACAATGGGAATACATTAATGTCCCTTGTTCATCAGATCTTCTAGGTGACTCGACATTGACAAATTCATTCGTACCTAGCAAGATGTGTTTGGGCATCTTGACTCTCATTGTCATCAATGGTGAGAGTTCTCGTGTTGACTAGTGGCATCCATTAATGGCCAATAAGCCAACAATTTCCTACTATGTTCGACATCAGAACATCTTTTCACATAGTAGGAATTGTGCCAACGAGTTTTGAAGACATGAAGACTATTATTTTCAGCATTTT
>APFE030171149.1:197892-237494 GCA_000404065.3 Pinus taeda
CCAAATGCCTACAAAGAGCAGCACTAATGCACTAAGAATTCCTCAATCAAAGTCTATATGTTCCAAAACTATCTATCCAAAACTAGCTGCTCATGGCAATGGTGGAGGCTTATATAGGAGAAGGAGTCTCCATGAATAGTGAAAGGATGAGCTTTCTCCCAAGAAAAGTGGGTGACCAGGCGAACAGACATGCCAGAGAAAGGATGGCGACCTTTACAAAGCTAACAGCCAAGTCTGGAGTCATCTGGAAGGTCGGCTGTTAGAACAAACTCGCCTAAACAGGATCAGCGCGGGTGCAAAACTGGGCTGGTGCGCTGGCATCGCAACTCAATTACAGAAGAGGTCTGGTCAGCGCGAACTGATGCAAGCGGAGGGCGCGCTGTTTATGGAATTCGACCAGCGCGGAAAACATGTGTGTTTCCGCGCTGGCAGCGCACCAGTTACACTGTCATCCGCCAGTCAGCGCGGTTATTTTAGGAACAGTCGCGATGATCCAATAAACTTAGGCAAAGAGGGTTTTTTAGCCATTTTAGAGAGCATGAGCTTGGTGGATGTGATTTTATGACACAGTAGGGAGACTGACAAGGTGGCACTGACATTTTATTGTGTAACATGGATCTTCATTTAGGACATCATCAAATAGGAATGAAGACTGAAGACATTCCAAAAAAAACATTCAAAACTCATGAGGGTCATTATGAATTTTTGGTCATGCCTTTTGGCCTTACCAATGCACCTTCCACATTTCAAGGTTTGATGAATTCCATTTTCAAACCCATCCTTAGAAAATTTGTGTTAGTATTTTTTGATGATATACTAATCTATAACAATTCTTGGAAGGATCATGTTCAACATGTTGGCAGGGTGCCCAAACTATTGGACGAGAAACAATTATATGAAAAACCTCCAAATGTTTCTTTGGAGTACAGGAGGTGGAATATTTGGGTCATATTGTATCTCATGAGGGTGTTAAGGTAGACCCTAACAAAATTAAAGCCATTAAGGAATGGAAAATTCCCACAACCATAAAGCATCTTCGAGTATTTCTCGAGTTGAAAAGGTATTATTGCAAGTTTCTTAGGAATTATGGGAGAATAGCAGCACCTCTTACAAGATTACTGAAGAAATATGAATTTTCGTGGATTGCTTAACTAAGCCCTTTGAACATATTAAAGAGGCAATGTGCTAAGCACTGGTCTTAGTTATGTTAGACCTCACAAAAACCTTTATTGTGGAATGTGATGCCTCAAGAAATGGAATTGGTTTTGTTTTAATGCAAGAAGGAAAATCCATTGCTTTTGAAATTCATCCAATCAAAGGAAAGTATTTACACAAACCTATTTATGAGAAGGAAATGTTGGCAATACTACATGCACTAAAGCAATGGAGACCTTACCTAATGGGAAGACACTTCAAGGTAAAAGTAGATCATGATAGTCTTAAATACTTTTTGGAACAAAGATTATCTTCATAAGAGCAACAAAAATGAGTCACAAAGATATTGGTTTATGACTTTGAAATCATATACAAAAGAGGGAAGCAAAATGTTGTTGCAGATGAACTCTCAAGAAAGTATGAAGATGTGGAAGCATTGATTTGTGCCATTTATATTATCCAACTTGATTGGATAATCGAAGTAAGGGATGAATGGAAGAATGAAAAAGAGATGTGGACACCCATTCAAAAGTTGCTACAAGATCCGAGTACATCTAATACATTTAGCTAGAAAAATGATTCATTATGGTACAAAGATCGCTTATATCTTTGTAATAATCCCCAACTCAAGAAAAAGGTTGTTTTAGAATTGCACACCTACCCCTTAGGAGGACACAGGATTTTTAAAAACTTACCACAGGGTCAAGAATGAATTTTCTTAGGATGGCCTTAAATATAATATTCAGAGGTTTGTGGCAGAATGTTTGGTTTGCCAACAAAATAAAGTTGAGCCAATTAAGATCTCGAGTATGTTACAACCTTTAGGCATTCTAATCCAGCATTCGGAGGAGGTATCAATGGATTTTATCACAATTTTACCCAAGTCTCAAGGAAAGAGTTTCATCATGGTGGTAGTTAATAGACCAAGCATGAACACTTATGTGCATTATCTCATCCTTCTAAATATAGTACAATTGCTACTGCATTTATCGAAACAATTCAAAAGCTACATGAAAACCCAAAGATTATTGTAAGTGATAGAGATCCCATTTTCACTGGGAATTTTGGATGAAATTATTTTCTTGTCTTGGTAATCAATTAGCTCATAGCTCATCTTATCATCCTCAATCTGACCCGAAAACTGAGATAGTGAACAAATGTTTGGAATGATATATTTGTTGCTTTGTATTTGATAAACAAACACAATGGGTCAAGTGGTTAGCTCTAGCTGAATGGTGGTATAACACTTCCTTCCATACTGTAGCATAAAATGACCCCATTTATGGAACTTTATGGATGTCATCCACCATCCATCACATATCTTTAAGAAAAAATTATGAGGTTCAAGTAGTGGAGGATCACATCAAGCATCAACAACAAGTTCAACAACTCTTAAAGGATAACCTTTACTCTAGGGCAGAATAAAATGAAACAACAAGCAGATCAACATCACAATGAAAGAAGTTTTGATGTAGGAGACTAGGTATTTTTATGGCTACAATGATACAAAAAATGTCCCTCAAGCAAGCTAAGAATGATAATAAATTATCACCCAAGTACTATGGTCCTTACAAGGTGTTGCAAAACATTGGTACTATGGCATACAAATTGGAGTTGCATGCATATTCTTGAGTACACCCAGTTTTCCACGTTTCATGATTAAAGAAGGTTATTGGTGACAAGTTCCCAATTCAAATAGTGTTTCCAGAACTTGACGAAGAAGGAAAAATCATATTTGAGCTTGAAGCAGTCATGGAAACAAGAACCAGAACGCTACGAAATCAATTAATTTCAAAGTATCTCATTAAGTGGAAGAACTCCCCCCCTAAATATTCCACATGGGAGGATGAGAATTTTATACAAAAGTATCTGAAACTACTCAAGCATTGAGGAAAACACTTTTTTGAAGGAGAGGGGCATGTTAGGTCCCTATAATACTAGTATATTCCCCTTATTTTTATGGTTAGTGTAGCCCCATATTGTTATTGTTGTGCCCATGTATCCCCCATATTGTTATTGTTGTGCGCCATAGAAGCCCACTATTGTTATTATTGTGCCCTTACATTATTATTGATATGTAGGCTCTGATTATATTGTGACCCCTTAGACCCCTATATATACCAAGGAGGTCTTATCATTTGTAGCATCCAAGGGTTGTTCATTTATGTAATGTAAAGGAGTTTCCCCCTCGAAGAGGATAATTTTTACATTGTTGATCTATCTTTTCTTCTATTTTGTGAGTTGGTTGAATAACACTGGACTTGCTCGAGGTGGTGGAACTATGCCTGGAAAGGCAGTATGGTAAATTACTGGAACAAGAATATGCATGTGCTCATCAAAGATCAACCATTCTTAATATACCACTCTAGCTTTAACACTAGGTTTAATAAGATCATACAAATATTGCACATTTTCTTCCACAAATGTATGGTCTGCTATCCTCTGACTGAAAGGCTTAGTTGCTTCAATACTCACAACTTGTTGAATAATTTGTTGCATGAATTTAGACGTGTTTGAAGCTTCATGTTGATATTTATTTCCTTCACATAAGCACAAGTGATATTGTTGCAAGAGTTGTGAGTAATTTTCCCTTTCATGTTCCAATTGAGTATTAATTGTCTGTTGCACTCTGGATCTGAAGTTTGTCTCACCAACATCTCTCTAATAAGAAACCCTTGAGCCCTTATCTTTGAATGAATAGAAGCCAAGTAGGTAGGCTAATTATTCAATGTAGTAGTGATAATAGCTCCTCTACTAAGTGTGGTTTCTAAATTTTGATTTGTTTCTAGAAACTAACTGTGGGCCTTCTACAGAGCTTGTGTAAAGCTAGGATTTGCAACAACTATGGGTTGGGTTTGCAACTCTAACACTTGTGCATGAAGTTTGGCATTATGATCAATCATCTTTTCTACCATCTGTTGGATAGCAACGAGATGATCCTCAATCTTGGTTGTTGTTGGGATGTGTAGTTTTTTACTGCTTGGCTTTGACATGCCAGCCAAGTCTCCCTTTCTCGTTCCTGTAAATGTTGAAGCTTTCCAGTATATTTCTTTATTTTATGCAATTGTTTCTTAGAAGCCTTAACAAATTTTTGAATAACTTGAAAAATACATTTATCACCGAAGATTTTAATGGCGTCATAATTAGTAGTGATATCAATAGGCTTCTTTTTATCCTTGGTTTCTAGAGTGGTTGTTGTAGCTACTTCTATAGTTGTATTTGTAATCAAAACAAACTTGGTACCTAGATTATTTGTAGATGTTTCATTAGTTGTAGGCACCTCATTTTATTTTTCCTGTTGGCACTCAGTCAAAGCACCCATTGTATGTTGATTGTAGACTCTAACTGTTTCATCAGATTGAGTTTGTTCATATGAATTGTCTTTGTAATTAGCCTCTGAATTATTCTAAATGTTTGACCAATTTAGCTCTGATTGATTGTCCTTTGACATATTCATCTACGATTGAGACTTTTTCAACTGAGTGCACTCTGATTGGTTTTTCTCCGAGTGGCCCTATTTCGACTGATTTTTCTCAGAATACTCTTTCTCGGATTTCTCTTTCTCTAACTTCTCTTCCTTGGACTGCTCTTTTTCAGAATGTTCTTTGTCAGTTTTCTTTTCTTCATAGTATTCTTTCTTTGATTGATCATGGTCCAACTAGTTGTGTTCTTTTAAAATACGGGCCAGAGAATGGACATCCCCTATTAAGTTGATCTCGGTTATTGTAGCAATCTAGCGTGATTGATTATGAGATTGATCTGAGCACCGTTATGTTGAAACTATTGAGAAGAAGGGCCAACATTATTCTTAGCCTTTTGAATTATTTCATCCATTTTTCTCTGGACGTTGTCAGTGAAAATTCCCTTGGAATTTTCTATGGCATCCTCGATTCAAGTCTTGATGGAAGTAGCTCTAGGCTTGAAAGGATTCTTGGTTGTTTTCTCTTTTAGTTGTAGTTTTAAATGAGTTATTCCAACTACTGTTTCTTTTCAGGATCATCCAATTTAATTTGTTTGAGCACTTTTTTTCACTGAGATGATTTAGTTTTGGATGGGGTGGTCTTAGAACTGATGGACTCTTTGTAGATAGACTTATGTGAATATTCAAGCAAGGGTACTGATAGGTCGAATTTAAAGGGTTGTAAATATAAGGTAGCTTGAAATTCTTCTTCGACTTCAACATCCTGCAAGGGGGTGATGATGTCGTGGTATGGTTCAAAAACTACAGGTGGAATGATGTAGTTGGTGTTGGACTACCAAAGCCACAAGAAACTAACAACATAATGAAGACAAAGAAGGACATGGGAAAGTGATGTGAGTTCCATAAGAGCTCCACTCACAACACAAGTGAGTGTAGGGCCAAGCAGTCACTAGTGGCCGAGATTAAGGCTTCTTAGTTTGACACATGTTTTGACTCTGAGTCAGAACCCGACAAGGGGAATGACAAAGGGAAGTATATCATTGACGTGGAGCCCAGTGCCACTGTGGCCACCACCAAGATCCAGAAGATTGAGCCTGAAGATCCAAAAAAGGGGAAGCACCTATTCCACTCACATATGTGGGTGAAGGCTTCTCTGCTACAATTCATTGTCGACAACGGGAGCCAAAAGAACCTCATTTCAATAGAGGGCGTGCAGTAGTTGGGCCTACCGACAACATCACATCCGCAACCGTACACCATCAGGTAGCTTCACCAAGGACGAGATGTCCGTGCCATCTAGCAGTGTCGCCTTCCCTACAACATCAAGCCCTTCACGGATGAGGTATTGTGTGATGTTTCTCCTCTTGAAGTTTGTGATGTATTATTAGGACAACCATACTTATGGACGCAACATGATGTATATGAGTCTAGACCTTGCTCTGTTATTATTTATTTGGGTACTAAGTTATACAGGATACCGGAGGTGGCCCCACCTACCACCATCTCTTTGATCTTTGCTAAGAAATGCAGTAAGGTCATCTCCCAAACTGGGAAATTTGTTTTCTTTTTGATTCGCTCTCAAAGTAACGAGAAGCTCGTAGCCACGTCCATGACCCCTGGGAAGGGTTCCTCCAAGCAACAAAAGTAGGTGGATGTGGTTGTGGAAGAATATAGGGACATATTCTCCTCACCCACATGGGTACCCTTGCATTTCCAAACAAGCATTCAATCGATCTGACTCCGAGTGCACCTCTACCTAACAGGCTGATATATCGCCGCTCCATTTTGGAGAATGAAGAGATCAAGAGGAAAATCCAGGATTTGCTGCAAAAAGGGCACATCTGACCAAGTTCCTTGCCTTGTGGGAGCCTGATTTTACTGGTACAGAAGAAGGACAGAACCTAGAGGCATTAAACAAAATCACTGTCAGGAACAAGTATCCAATCCCACGGATTGATGACCTACTAGACCAACTCAAGGGGTCCAAGTATTTCAACAAGATCGATCTGAAGTTTAATTACCACCAGGTTCCAATAGAGCCCACAGATATATGGAAGAATGCCTTTAAATTCAAGGAAGGCCTTTTTGAATGGTTGGTTATGCCCTTCACGTTGACAAATTCCCTTGCTACTTTTATGAGGCTAATGGATGACATCTTTTGGCCCTTCACCAACTCATTCGTGGTGGTTTATCTGGACGACATCCTCATCTTCAGAAAGAGTTGGGAAGAAAACTTGCAACACATTTGGTAGGTCCTTCAAACCCTTCGGCAGAACAAACTATGTGTAAACTTGGAGAAATGCACCTTTAGCGTGAGCCAAGTCCAATACCTGGGGTATATCATAGATGAGCATGGCATGCATGTGGACCCGACCAAGATCCAAGTCATTTAGGATTGGCCAGCCCTGACCACTCTAATGGAGCTTCGCATCTTTTTGGGCCTTGCAAATTTTTATCAAAGGTTCATGTTGGGATTCTCCTATATCACTTGGCCTTTGAGTCAGATTACTAAGGGCAGGGTAAAAGCAAACTTTTCATGGTCTGAGTCCCAACAAAAGGTGTTCTTTGAGTTGAAGCGTTGCCTCTTCTTTGCACTGGTACTCACACTGCCAGAGCTGCAAGATCCATTTGAAATTGAGACAGACACCTCATACTATGTTATTGGTGTAGTCCTCACCCAACACGGGCATTCAGTGGCCTATCATAGTAAGACACTTTTCGATACAATTCAGAAGTACCTCACCTATGATAAAGAAATGTATTCCATCATGCAGGCTTGCCAACAATGGAAACACTACATTCTGGGGAAGGAGACGGTCATCCACACCGATCATCGACCTCTTCAATTTATACAGACACAGGGGACGTTGTAGAACGGTCGCCATCAGAAGTGGTCTACATATCTGCAACGATTTCGAACATTAAATAAAAAAAGGGCAACACCAATCATGTCGGAGACTACCTTAGCACCCCCAGTTGCAAAATTGACTATTGTTCTCAACTCTTGTGGTCACGAGACCTCTAGATGGCCGCAACTATACAAAAATGATCTAGTGTTCACCTCCACATACCATATGCTAGTAGATGGGAAGCAAGTTCCTGATTTCCACCTCCAAGACGCATTATTGTGCTACCTGGGCCACATTTGTGTTCCTTCAAGCAAGCATGCCAAACTAATTTGGGAGGCACACTACAGTCAGATCGCGAGACACTTTGGGGTGAAGAAAACTATGGTTGTACTACAAAAGTAATTCTATTGGCCCAAACTCTGACTAGATGTTGGGAAATATATCAAATCATGCACTGCTTGCACCATCGCTAAGCCATCCATAAAGAAGCAAGGCCTGTAAACTCCTCTACTTACTCCCAACCAACTGTGGGAATCCATCTCCATGGAATATATTTCTGGCCTCCCTTCTACCAAACATGGTAATGACTGTGTATTTGTGATCGTGGACAAATTTTCTAACATGGTTATATTGGAAACCTACAAGAAGGGTATCACAACAGAGGACACTACCAAATCTTCTTTGAACAAGTATGGGTACATTTTTGGATCATGCAGACCATTATATCAAATCAAATATCAGGTTCCTGAGAACATTCTGGTCAAGCCTTTGGATACTATTGGACACCAATCTCATCAAGTCGACTGCCTTCCATCCCCAGACTGATGGCTTGATGGAGGTCGTCAACAAGATGACAGTGCACATACTCCACATGTACAACTCCAATCATCCTCGAACCTGGGATGAGAGTCTTCCATATGTGCAACACAGTTATAATAGAGCTCTCCATAGCTTACTAGTCACAATCCCTTTCAAGTGGGTATAGGATTTCAACCGTTGTGTCTGATTAATGTTGTCATGCCTCAGACACATAATCCACACATGTATCGTCTAAGGTAGATAAAGTGACCATATTTATTGAACGCATCCAACACATCCGCCAGTAGGTTCACGACATCCTAGAGAAGTTAAATTACAAGTACAAGCAATGACATGATCGACATCAGGTGCCACACAAGTTTCAGGTGGGTGTCTAAGTTTGGTTGCATTTGCAGAAAGAACACCTTACCGAGGCCCATCGGAAGCTCAAACCACTCCAATATGGTCCTTACACCATTACCAAGGTTGTGGGAGACAATGATTTTGAGCTTAGCATTCCCCCATTCCTTGGCATGCACCCAGTGTTCAATGTGGACTGCCTTCGGCCATACTTCCCACCATTACTCCACACATCAGATGTTGCAGAATAGATCACACCAATAGAGTTAAACCTAGCCTTTCATGGAACATGCCACAATTGATCAGATTATGGACACATAGGTCAAGAACACTCACCAATAGAAGATTTAACTATATCGGGTTGTGAAAGCTAGCCAACTCCTGCACCAAGGCAAGTGGCTCACCAAGGACCAGGTTCAGTAGAAATTTCCCCACCTCATGGAGGATCTTCACGCAATGGGGACCATTTCTTCCTAAGGGGGGAGTAATTATCCAAGTGGATATTGGTGGCCACCCACCTATTCCACCTAGACAGTTTCGTTTGTTTCCTTGTTTATTTCATCATTTACTATTTTTAGCATTTTTTCGCGTCTCGAACTTCTGGAGTAGTTTTGACCCCCTAAACGACTCTTTTTTTTTATGTCTGTTGTAGGCCCATAAGAAGGGGCCTATGGAAAAACCTATATTACTTGGAGATACCTTTCCAACAAGGTATCGTACGCGCCAAACAAAGATAATATGACCAAGTTATGACCTCGGGAAGTTGGTTGCCCAACTAACACCAACAAGGCCCACAAACTCTTGGTGTTACATCTCCTGGGGTTAGGGTTTCAGTTGTTTAGGGTTTTCTCATGTTTTTCAATAATAAATAGGCCCTTGAGCCTCATTGTAACATAGTTCAGAGGCATGTAGCCACCACATCTCTTCTCAAAGATAAGCTACCATCGTCCGAGCTAGTCTTATTTCCATTTTGTTTGTAAGCATATTTCAGTATTTGATATTAATGAAATGAAGTGTTATTTCTGCTGCATCTTTGTATTTATGGTTATATTTGTAATTTGTTGTGTTCCTATTTAATTCCGGATCAATATGGGAGCACTCACATCACAACGCAAGCAGAGGAGGTCATTGGATCGACACACTGGATACATGGATTTGATCAGTGATCTTATAGAGATTGAGCCATCCTCATTCAAGGAAGAAGTAGAGAAACTAGTATGGGTTGATGTTATGGTAGAGGAACATGATTCCATTATCATAAAAAAAATTTGGGAAGTGGTCCCAAGACCATAGGAAAAATCATTAGTGGGTTCGAGATGGATCTATAAGGTAAAGCAAGCAGCGGATATAAGTATTGAGAAACACAAGGGCGAACTTGTGGCTAAGGGGTTATCTTAGGTGGAAGGAATTAACTATGAGGAGACCTTTTCTCCAGTATCTAGGTACTCATCCATTAGATCAATTCTAGAACTTGCAGCGCAGATGGGATGGAAGATCCACCAGATGGATGTGAAGACAACATTCCTCAATGGAGTGATTGAGGAAGAGGTGTACATTAAACAACCAGAAGGTTTTGAGACCTTTGACAGATAGTTGCATGTGTATAGACTCGAGAGCATTGTGTTGGTTGAATCAAGCACCTCATGCTTGGTACACTAGGATCGAAAACTATCTCACCCTGTTAGGCTTCGCCAAAAGTGAAGCAGATTCAAACCTTTATCATATTGTTGTTGAAGGTAGACTATTGATTATTGTGTTATATGTCAATGATTTATTTTTCACTGGTGATGAGAAGTTGATATGATCCTGCAAAGAGGATATTGCAAGAGAATTCGAGATGAAGGACATGGGAATCGTGCATTACTTTCTTGTTTTAGAAGTGTGGCAAGGCAACAAGGAACTATTTGCCTCTCAAGGCAAGTATGCCAATGAGATACTAAATAAGTTCCTCATGGAGAGTAGAAAACTAATGGACACTCCTCTAGTAGGTAGTTGGAGGAAGGAGGATGCCACTTCAAGTGAGGAAGTGGAGGCTACCATTTACATGCAGCTTGTAGGTTCACTTATGTATTTGGTGAACACATGACTAGACATCTGTTATTCAGCTAACCAACTTAGTCAAGCTATGATTAAGCCAACCAAATTGTATTGGAGGGAATCCAAGCATGTGTTGAGATACCTCAGAGGCACTACTCAGTTTGGACTTTGGTACATATAGATAGAGAGAGTGAAGCTTCAAGGCTTCAAATATGCAGATTGGGCGGGGATTCCATTAGAAAGGAAGAGCACAATAGGAGGAATTTTCACTGTTGGGTCAGCAACGGTTTCCTGATACAACAAGAAGCATAGATTTGCAGCACTCAACTTAGCAGAAGCATAGTACATGGCTGCAAGTCAAGCAACATGTAAGGTAATATGGATGAGAAAGATTCTTGTTGGGCTATTCGGTCAAATGATATATCCTACTGTGATTTACTGTGATAATCAGAGTTGTATCAAACTCTATGAGAATCCTGTATTTCATCATCAATCCAAGCATATCGATATCCAATACCACCATCTACAAGATTATGTGCAGATGCAGATTATGTTGTTGGAATACATTCCTACAAAGGAGAAAGATGCATATTTTTTGACAAAGGCTTTGTCAAGAGGCAAATTCGAGTTCCATAGACGTAGTATTGGGGTATCTAATAATCCCTTTCTTGCTGAGAGGGAGTGTTGAAAATGCTGCAATAAAATGTAAGTTTGACTTTGCCTTGGTCAAACTAGATTAAAATTCGAATTTCTATTTCAGCAAAAATCTTGGAGGTAGTTAACTGATGCAACATAGCACTTGTTACTCAGTTAACTCAATTAATTCGAGTTGAAGACACTTGATTTCAGTTCAATATGATTGATTGCTAATTTCTAGAAATCTATTTGAGTTAAATTGAGTTAAGACCAATTAAACTAGTTCTAATTGCAAGAGGAACTAATGAAGGTCCAAGAGTGGAAGTGTAACTTCAGCTCACTATGCGATCAACCAGTTAAATAATAAATTAGCCTAAAATCACTGGTGCATGCAGAGAACTTGAGTTACCCAGTTGACTTAAAGGTTCAAGGGAAGAGTACTATAAGTTATAAACTAATCAAAGTTGTATAGGTGATGCATGCAGTTAGAGATAAGCTTAACAGAATTGCACAATCCATATTGAGGATTTTCCTAATTAATAGGGGCCTAATTCCTCAATAAATAGGGAAAGGAAATAGGAGCTTTGCAGGATGATAAATTGGCTAAGTATTGGCCAGAGTCAGTCAGTAAAGTAGTAGGATAGATTATACAGGTGCTAGTTGTACTCAGACTTGAACAAGTATATGTATCCATCCAAATTATTTTATTAATGCAATACATATAGGAAGGGGTTTTGAGCAGTTTCTTTCCCCTAGATAAATATTTGTGTATATGTGTTGAATCTTGATTCATGTTTATGATTTGTGTTCTCGATCATGAATTACTTTCCGCAAATGATTTGAGTAGATTTGAGTCTTATGTTTTAGTAAATTACATGAACAATTTTTAATCTACATAGGAATTTATACACTTTGACCCTTGACCAAGACCCTCCAAGTTGAAGTCAAACCTTGCTTCTAGGAACTTCTACAAATATGACCTCTAGCAACTTCTTTTGCAAATTCAACCTACGCAACAAATTCTTCTGCAACTTTGACCTTCCCAGCAGTTTCTGCAGATACTCTAACCCTAGCACGTGAGAGAAATAATGGTGTATTTCTACTTCTTTCTTCTTCGCTTGGGTATATTCTCTCTCCTAGAGAATTTAGCTTCCAAAATAACTCTTCTTGATGACCTAACTTGTTAGGATATTCCGACACATAGGAAATAGTTATGTATAACTTGGTCTAGTGTATAGTTAGGCAAAGTGTGTTTCTTTAGTATGTACTTTTTGTAACTTACAATCCGACGGTCATGATATGTTCTAGACATGAAGTGATCCGACGGTTCATTCTCTCCTCGATATTAATGACACTTGATCAATGGCTTAACACCCGATTGGTCCATGATCTTTATTTAAAGAACATGTAGGGTCATTTGTAAGGTGATAGTTCATGAGAGAAACTTATGTAAATTTTCTTTCTTTTACATTAATAAATTGCCTGAAGTGGCCGCGTTGGCTTAGGCCATGGACTATTTCCCTCTTTGAGGGTTTTAACCATGTCAAGAATATTGGTGTATTGATTTGTGATCTGTTTGTGAGCAGTGTCCTTTGGTGTTCTATCTAAGGAACTTACCCTGTAAATTCCTACATGGTATCAGAGCTAGTTGAGGGCCGCATCCATTGGTGATCCAAATCTGAAGCTTGTACAACTACATTTGACTGTCGTTTCCTAGATCTATGTTTCTGACTGCTTTCGAGTTGGGAGGACTGCTTTATTGTGTTAGGAGCATTTTTTCGAGTGAGGAACCCCTTTAGTTTCACGCGAAAAGGTTTTTGGTAGCCTTAGCTAAATCATTTTTAAGATCTAAAGGTATACAACCTTTATTTGCAGTTTTAGTTATTTATCTCTCTATTTATTTCAGTTTATTTATCTCTCTGTTTTTTATTATCGGATCTATACCTTTCATTTCTGTGTATACTCCTTGCCCCATGATTATGTGCAAACTAGGAAAACCAGAAACAAAAATGAAGGATTTTTCTCATGCGTATGCTTTTTTCCATCATGCCTTAGTGTGATCTCAGAAAATTAGAAACATTGAGGAAAATATATAGTTTCTTACGAAAGCTAACTTCAAGCCATAAGGTTTGGTTTTTTTTTGCATGTCTGTGTTGGATTGTGTGGATTTTTTTTTTGTAGGCAAAAAGGGTTTTCTCAAGTAAGCATGCACTCCAAAACTTCAGTGACGAAAAAAAAAACCCTTCCTCTTTTCTAAAAATTATTGACCTTTTAAACTAGCTCACTTGGTCCAAAGTTATTTTATGCGAATAGAGGTCTTGGGTTCAAGTATTTCTTTTTATTGAGTTACTTTTTCAAAAAGCACATGTAACTTATGTTTTAAAGTTATTTTATGTAAAAGTGTTATCACCCATTATAAAAAGTGAATCACTTATAATTCTAAAGTCTCTTTATCTTTTATTTAAGTTACAATTTAGTGGGAGCTACCATTAAAGCATTGTTAAGTGACTTTTTTTTCCCCACTTTATTAATAAAAATGGGTCACATTATTTTTTTTTTTTTTTTTAAGTGAGCTAATTAGATTAAGTTTAGAAATGAGGGGGGGGAGGGGAGGGTCGCGGGGGAGTGTGTGGCAACAGGAGTATTTTCTTTTAAATATAACATTATCATTCACTTTGGCACATTCACGTACTTCGTAGGCATTTTCAACAAATTTTCTTCAAAAATCTATAACTTCTTCATTCAGAAGCCGTTTTCAGAGCCATTTTTTTTAATCGGCCTAATTTTTCGAGATCTTTCCATTAGAACACTTAGTTTCAGCATCTACAGCTTCAGTTTCTGTTAAAATGGAAATTCCATGCCAAGTTATTCTTGACATCACCAACTGCTTCCAATGGTTGTCCTACATTGAGGATTTACTTAGAAGTAAAGGTCTTTATAGAATAGCCTCAGGCCAAGAGGCTAAACCTAAATATGAAGATAAGCAAGCCAAATGGGAAAATAGGAAAGATCAAGCACATGGGTTGATAGGGATGTCTATTTCTCCAGATGTTAGATTCCATATCATAAAACTTGATACCCTTGATGAAGCAATGAAACAACTCAATTAAGTTTTTGGAATTAAAAATGAAATTAGAGCCCATCAACTCGAAAATGAGTAGCTTACGTTGGACCCCAATATTTTTTTTTCCATTGAAGAATTTTTGTCCAAGTTCAAGACCCTTAGACTTCTCTTGGAAGGTGTTAAAGTTAAGAAAGAAGATGGTAGTCTTATCTATTCCATTATTACTAAGTTGGGACCAGCCTACTCTGTGTTTCTTTCCACCTTCCATTCTACTAGAGAAGCCTTTATTTCTAAAGGACAAGACTACAAGTCCCCCTCTTTTGATGCCTTTTGTGATTCTTTAATAAGAGAATAAGAAAAACTCTTACATCTTGGTCTTCTTAATCTTGGAAACCCTTCTAAGAAAGCCTTAGTCAACCAACAAAAACCAAGTTCAAAGAATCCTAAGAAGAAGCATCCTAAAAAGAATGGTCCTAAGCACTTTCAGTATCAAAATGAAAAATCAATTCAACAAAATGATAAGGAAAATAAAAACAAAGGGAAGAATACTAATAGACATTGCAACTTTTGTAATCATGATGGCCACTTAGAATCCAAATGCTTTAAAACGATGGAAGCCTTGGAAACAAAAATGAAGAAGCACAACATCTGTTTGGAGCACTCTTCAACTTCGACTTCATCTTTAGGAATAACACTTTCTGCATGTGGTTGTTAAGCATCTTGTTCTGGTTATGCACTAAGTGTATCTTCTTCTTCTCATTCTCATGAGTGGCTCATTGATTCTGGAGCTTCTTATCACATGGCAAAAAACAAAGCCATGTTTTCTTCTTTAAATGATTGTAACACCATAAAAATATATGTTGGTGATGATAGATCTCTTAGTGTTGTAGGGACTAGAACTATTCATCTAGACAATGGTCAATTTAATGATGCATTATGTGTTCCAACCTTATCCTACAACCTTCTATCTATATATCAGATAACTCATTCAGGTGAAGGTAAAACCATTTAATTTTCACCTGACGATGTTTTAATTAAGGACCTAAGAGATCCTAGACAGATTTTAGCTACTGGAATTGATGATGATTCTACAATGTTGTATAAGTTTAACAACTTTGGGTCATCAACTCTTCCCTTGGTATTTGCTGCTCATAATGATGAAGTGAGAAAACTTTGGCATGAGCGATTTGGTCACTTAAACTATCACTCGCTTCAAAATCTATGTAAAGAAAATATGGTGACATATCTTCCTATGGTATCTTGCAGAGATGGTGTTTGTTCCGAATGTGTACTCGAAAAACATCATCGAGATAGTTTTGAAAAGCATGCCCCTTGGCACGCCTCAGCCCCTTTACAACTTGTGCATAGTGATTTATGTGGTCCACTTCTAGTTGTTTAATTCTCTGGCTACAAGTATTTCTTAACTTTCATTGATAATTTCTCCAGACGCACTTGGGTATATTTCTTAAAACTCAAGAGTGAAGTCTTTAACACGTTCTTGGCCTTTAAGGCCTTTGTTGAGAAACAATATGGACATAAAATTCTTAAGCTAAGATCTGATAATGAGGGAGAATATGTTAACAACAAACTCATCAACTTTTGCATTGAACATGGAATTCAAATGCAACATATTGTTCCATATACTCCACAACAAAATGGTGTAGCTGAAAGGAAGAATCACACCTTAAAGGAAATGGCTAATTGTATGCTTCAATCTAAAGGACTTAGTCTTAATTTTTGGGCAGAAGCAATTAAGTGTGCAAATTACATAGTAAATCACACTCCTACTAAGGTTTTAAAGAATATCACTCCAGAAAAAGCATGGAGCTCAATTAAACCAGATGTAAGTCACTTTCGTGTTTTTGGAAGTGAAGTATGGGCCCATATTCTCGATGAGAAACATAAAGACTTAGAACCTAAGAGTGAAAAATGTATTTTTGTTGGATATTTTGAAGATGTCAAAGGATATAGACTTCTTCCACCTAAATCCAAAAATGTTATCATTAGAAGAGATGTAAAGTTTGCTAAAAATATATCGGCCTACGAGCTTAGTTCAACGGATGTGCCACATCTTTCTATCCCTTCTACTTCCAAAAATATTTCTTCTTCAGATGATGACAACAAGGATGAAAATCCTCCCCCACCTTCTTGGGATCCTCCTTCAGCTTCTCAACTTTCAAAATGGGTCCATGCTACTCAGGATGCAGCAAGTTCTCTTGCAGGTGATCCTACAGATCAACGATGTACATGCTCTTAGTTAAATAGATATTCTTCTTTACTGGCTCAAGATTCAACAAATTATGATCGTGACACCTTTGTAGAAGCTTCAGGTCATCCAGATTGGGACACAGCTATGAATGAAGAATATCGTTCATTATTGGAAAATGATACATAGGATCTTGTTCCTCTTCCAAAAGGACGAAAACTTGTTATATGTAAATGCGTTTACAGAACCAAGTTTGGACCAGATGGAAAATTTGATAAAGATAAAGCTTGTCTTGTTGCTAAAGTTTTTTCATAGTTTGAAGGCATTGACTGTACTAAGACCTTCTCCCTTGTTTCCAAAATGAACTCTATACGCCTTGTTCTTTCCCTTTCTGCCTCTTTCAAATGGGAAGTCCATCAGATGGATGTTAAATTTTCCTTCTTGCATGGGGACTTGCATGAAGAAATCTATATGGAACAACCTCATGGATTTATACAAACAGACTCTAGCCTTGTATGTCGGCTTAAGAAATCCCTTTATGGTCTCAAGCAAGCCCCTCAGGCTTGGTATTCCAAAATGGATAACTTTCTTCTAGATACTGGATTTTCTAGGTGTCATTCTGACAATACTGTCTACACCAAGTAAGTGGGTAAGTCTCTTATCATTCTTTTTA
Organism: Pinus taeda; assembly: GCA_000404065.3. Classification (NCBI taxonomy): domain Eukaryota; kingdom Viridiplantae; phylum Streptophyta; class Pinopsida; order Pinales; family Pinaceae; genus Pinus; species Pinus taeda. The sequence continues at coordinate 215,092 of APFE030171149.1, forward strand.
TTATGTTGATGATCTTATCCTTATTGGTAGTGATCCCAACCTTATAAACCATGTGAAGTCCATCCTTAAAAATTAGTTTGAAATGACAGACTTAGGACACTTGCATTATTTTCTTGGTCTTCAAGTCTTGCAATCCAAAGAAGGTATTTCCCTTTCCCAGTCCAAGTATGCATGTGATCTTCTACGCCATTTTCACATGGAAGACTATAAGCCAGTCCCTTCTCCCTTTTCGTCTAGAGCCAAACTTTTAGTCACTTGTACTTCCACTTAAGTTGATGCTACCTTATACTGACAGCTTGTAGGAAAAATTTTGTATCTGACCCATACCCATCATGACCTTTCGTTTGATGTTGGCCTTATTGCTTGGTTTATGCAAAACCCACATGAAAGTCATTGGAAAGCAGCTAAAAGAATATTTCATTATATTCGAGGTACAGTTCAGTTTGGGATTCATTACAGTGCATAAGCATATCCTCTATTGGTTGGTTTCACTTATTCCGATTAGGCTGGTGACCCTGATGATCGGAAGTCTACTGTAGGTTATTTCTTCACTCTTGGCTCTGGACCTATTACATGGGATTGCAAGAAACAAAGTGCCATTTCTCTTTCTTTAGCAAAAGAAGAGTATCGTGGCACCATAGAAGCTAGTAAGGAAGCCATGTGGCTTCGTTAGATCCTGTCAAAGTTTGGCTTTCGACAACAACATCCGACTACACTGCGGTGTAATAATCAAAGTTCCATTCATCAGAAACTCATGCATGTCAATTATGAGAAATATCCAGTTGAGACTAGACTGCAGGGGCAATGTACTATCGGTTGTATAATTTTTTGAGTTGTACATATGGTGCATGCAATCAGGAACTGAACCTAGAAGGGATTGTGCAGCTTTGGATGATTGGTTTCCCTTTAAGATGGGCTAATCAACCATAGGAATTGCACAAGGAAATAGGGACTGGGAGAGTTGGAGAATTTGCTAAGTGTTGGCTAAAAGTTTACTCGTGAGTTGGAGATTGATTTTACTGAGTTCTGGGATTATTCTTGTGAGAACAAGCATTGTATTATCATCTTGGATTTCTGATTAATGCAATATAGATAGTAGGGGTTTTGAGTTGTGGCTTTCCCTGATACTTATTGTGTTATGTGCCATTGATTTGTCTTCCTGTTGTTATTATTGTTTTCATCGATCTATTGGATTTCGCTGGTTGAAAGTAGAAGTAGATTCTTGCATTGTGCTTTAGTAAATTGCATGAGCTTGTGAATCTACAAGAAAATCTACACTCGCCCTCATCAATCGAAACCAAGCCTTACCACAATCCCCACCGGATCACTAGGTCAACACAATAAACATATAATAACATGCTTTACCATGATGTCCACAACACCACTAGGACAAAACAAGCATGGATACCACCAGATTTCTCCACCTACATCGCGAGGAATTTTCTTGTCTCCTAGTCTCTAGGATTTACCGCAATCCACAGTCTGATCCAGGGATCACTAGGCCATAACCAAGACACCAGTCTCTGGGCTTTACCACAATCCATCCTGAATCATCAGCCCCTAACTGAGACTCCATTCTCCATGCTTTACCGTACATCCCATCCCAGACTACTAGGCCTGATGGAGAGCACCGACCTCTAGGCTTTACCGTATATCCCCGCATTAATCGGTCAAGGATTATGTTGCGCCACTAATTTATCATTATTATTATCACTTCTTAACATCCATTTCATCCATTTCTACTGTTCTATTTATCATAATTCATCATATAATTCCATTTCATAATTATTTATGCTCTTGTGGATAAGTAATACTTGTTCTCCTTTAATTTTAATAAATTGATGATTATTATGCATGATTTTACCAATGATGGTTTTGTTATAACATCACTCGCCATTTTAGCCTCCAATATCTCTTCCAGATTGCAAATTTGATCTTCAACTCATAATCAAATATTCCAACTCAGAAATTCCTTGGGATAAAAAGTGACAGTTTTGCGTTGGACGTTTCGGGAAAATGAAGAAGAATCTTGAAAATCCGAGACACGGGTTTTGTGCAAAACATACCAAATTAGTTTTCCAATGATTTTTTTCCCAAAATTAGGTCTGGATTGAGAGAAAATAAAGGTTCTTCAAAGGACATTTTCGTAGATAATATGTTGTGGCCGTTTTCCAAATTGCCCCAATTGCAACACCAGATTTGACTTGTTCCAACTGAATCATGATGGAAATATATCTCAAATCTCATCTTGCTTATTGAGATTTTGTAATCAATCTAAATTGTTAGGGGAATCATTTTGTAATCAGTTTGTTGTAAATTTCCCTTTATTTTTTATGTATTTAAAAGACACAAATCAGAGAGATATGGGAGATAACACATATAAAGCAGATCAGATATTGAAGGGTCTTTCTTCCGTGTGTAACAACAAAACTTTAGTTTGTAATTCCTTTTTATGGATTAATGATAATATCAACATATTGTAACGGGGTGTAGTCCATAATTCTTAGCCATGGCCATGATCGAAGAGTTGGGCCCACTCTTTTGATCAGGTGTTGTTGGACAAAATTTGTGTGGATATGAATGCTTTCCAATTATACCGTCAACACTTTATGGTTGTTGTTTCATTTACTTGATGCTTTATTATCTTGTTGTTATTTGATAATTGTTTTTACTTCAGATTGTTACTTAGAGTTGGTGTTATTTAATTTGTTGTTACTCGATTTGTAGAACTCTTGGACCTTGTATTTCGTAATTGCTCAATACTGGGTAGGGAACCTGTGGCTTGCATAGACCTTGCACGATAACCTTGAAATAGTCAGACGGACCCTGACTTGACAAATAAATGTAAGAGGGTATGAATATATAAACTTGTATTAAGAGCCCAACAGATTCCTAGGCCCACTGAGGCACACAATACCTGGCTTTGCTGCAACCCACAGTTTGGTTCAGGGGTCACTAGGCCCGTGGCTTTACTGCAATCCACAATCCAGTTCAAGGATCACTAGGAAATGTGTTCTTTCTTTTGGAGATCCCCCTCACTCAGATTTGAATCCATCTAGAAATCCATCTCAACCAAAACATGAGAACCCCATCACACCATGGCTATTTGGAAATGGCAGGGCTAGGCATCACACCTGGCAAAACCCATGCCATAGCAACAAAGAACCACATGCAATACAGTGCATGCCAAGTCTAGCAAGGAAAACACTCATGCAAATGAATACCTGTAAAGAATATTGTTGCGGCTGCTTAATCCCACTCTTCCTTGCTTGATCTTTGCTTCCTTTTGCCTTCTTTCTCCAAATCCCAAGTATGCAATACTCCTCCAAGAGTACTCCAAGAAACTCTAAGTGTCCAAGAGTATGAGAGAGAGAGAATAGAAAAGAGCTCCACCAAAAACCTGTCAAAATCTTGCCAACCAATCCTTAGAAGCCTTTTTATCAATGAGGCCTCTATTTTCTTCATTTTCCATTATTTTCTTTCAATTTCCTCCTCACATGCAACCCGTGACACCTTCCTTTTCTCCTAATTTCCATTATTTTCATAAATAAATGTGCCAAAAATGCCATTTTGTCTTTCCAAAGCCTTCACCATTTCCTTTAGCCATAATAACCAAAATTAACTCCCACTAATATTTTTTTTTCCCACCATTCAAGTTGGAATACAAGTCCCATGATCATGGTCTTATATATTTTTACATGGATTTTTAACCAAGGCTGTTACAACTAACTTAGGATCCAAATAACTAATAGAAGGGGGTTGAGAAACCCCAGTAAGAAAATGACCTTTTGACCATGAAAAACCTCAAGAAAAGGGGATTCCCCTTTCAACATTGCCAACGAAAGAATTGGTGCCCTCCTCGTAGAGACCAAAACCACCAGAGCAGACAAAAAAAGGTCCCTAGAATGGGATCATTGAGTCATAATCCACAAAATCCTGGTTAACCATGTGTCCCCACTCGAACTGTGCCAGATCAACACATCTCCAAATCCCCTGTGAGTAAAAAACTGGGTGTTGACAAAAAACCCATAATAAAACAGAGACATGGGAGTGGACCAGGTAAAAAATATACCCGCTGAGGGAAAAACACCTTCAGAAGAGGAGAAAAGAGTAGGGAAGGACAAGTATCTAGCCACACCACCTTAATAACAATGATAGAAACTTATGACAAAGCATATAAACATGCCCCCCTACACCGCACAAAGATCAGGGGAACATTGTTGTTGAACATAGTGGAGTTTATATGAACACAAACTCATGTTCACATATTGAAGAATATCAGAAATATAGTTATCTTTGTATCAACACAAGTAAAGGATATCATAAATATAGTCATTTTTATTTGGAATAAAGAGGTGCATGGTATTCAAGGGCATGGATTGGATTTCTTATTTTTTTTGGTGGTGTAATAGTCATTTTTTAAGAAGTCCTAAACATAAATTAATTAATTAATTATTATTTTTAATTAATTTATTATTTTTTATTATATAATAAATTTAAATCGGGAGGAAAAATGTTATAGGTAAAAAATAGTGTTATAGGAAAAATTCTTTTGGTCTGAATGCCAACAAACGGTGTTTGTCGAGTTGAAGCGTCACCTCTGCTCTGCATGAGTTGAAGCGTCACCTCCGTTTGATGTTGGATACTAAGCTCACTAAGTCCATGACCTTCCACCCCCAAACTGATGGCCAAACAAAGGTCGTCAATAGGATGATCATGCACATTTGCGCATGTACAAATCGAAGCATCCACGCACATGGGATGAAATCCTTCCCTATGTTCAGCACAACTACAACAGAGCTTTCCATCACATCCGCCAGTAGGTGTGTGACACATTAGACAGAGCTAATGTTAAGTACAATCAACGTCATGATCAACATCGGGTGCCACACAAGTTCTAGGTGGGCGACAAAGTTTGTTTACATTTGCAGAAGGAGCGCCTCACAGGGCCCCACTGAAAGATTTTCCTGCTCCGATATGGGCCATAAACCATCACCAAGGCTATAGGGGATAATGCTTTCGAACTCAACATTCCATCATTCCTTGGCATGCACCCAATATTGAACGTGGACCGACTGCATCCATATTTCCCCCTATTGTTGGACAAATCCAATGTTGCTGAGCAGATGACACCAACATAGCTCAACCCAAGCTGCATCGAACAGGACAAAACTGATAGGATCATGGACACACAAATCAAGAACACTCACCAATAGAGGATCCAGCTATATCAAGTTGTCAAAGCAGGCTAACTCCCTCACCAAGGCAAGTGGTTCACCGGGTACTAGGTTCAACAAAAATTTCCTCACCTCATGGAGGCTCTGCATGCAATGAGTACCATTTCTTCCTAAGGGGGATGGACTGATCTAGGTGGATATTAGTGGATACCCGTATATTCCACCTAGACCTCTAGTCGGTTTAATTAGTTTCCTTGATTATAACAACATTTACTATTTTTAACACTTTTTGCGTCATAAACTTTCGGAGTTGTTTTTACCGCCTAAACGACATTTTTTGAGGTGTGCAACAGACTCGTATCCATGGACAAGGGCCTATTGCAAATCCTATAACACCCTGAGAGATATTTCCAACGAGGTATTGTACGTGCCAAATGGAGATCAGATGACCATGTTATGACCTTAGGAAGTTGGTTGCCCAACTAATCCCAATGGGGCCCACAAACTCTTGGTGTTCCATCTCCTGGGGTTAGGGTTTTAGTTTTTTAGGGTTTTCCTCTTATAGTTCAATAATAAAAAAGCACTTGAGCCTCATTGTAACACAATTCATAGGCATGTACCCGCCACATTTCTTCTCAGAGATAAGCTACCATCGCCTGAGCTAGTTTATTTCCGTTATGTATGTAAGCATATTTCAGTTCTGTGTTATTAATGAAATGAAGTTTTATTTCTGCTACATCTTTGTGTATGTTTACATCTATATTTTGTTGCATTCTTGTATACATTTGGATCATCATGAGATTTGAAAATGAGCTGGAACCAACCCTTTGCCAATAAGAGAATCTCTGGAGCCTCTAAAACCCTCGAACAAACCTTTGGGTCCTGCCACTCTACAAGGGTATCCATACAAAACTTTCAACCTCGAGCTCGGCTCACCAGTGATCTCTCAGCTAAGTCCACTACCTAGGACATCTCTACGTCATCCCCAAGGCATAAATTGCATGGAGCCGAAATAATGTTACAATTTTAAACCATGTGTTTCTTTTTCTTCTTTAGAGGGTTTCCTTGATCATTAGAATCCAAGGGATTAGGGCTTTCCAATTCCACCTTTGGAGCCGTCAAGCTAGAAGTATCATCAACAAGATCCTAGCCCTCATGAAACTCTAGGAACTAAGGATGAATGACACCCATAAAAGGAAGAGGCATGGATTTTATGAGCACATTAGAAAAAGCCTCCAATGTCACTAGGAAACCACCACCATATGAAGAATACAGATAAGATGAAACCCCACCACTAACAGATGGAAAAGGCAAACCTGAATCTTGGAATCTCGTCGAAAAGGACCCAAAAAACCCTAATAGTCCAACACTGGAAGAGGGTGTGACCAAAGGATGGAAACCACCCTCACAACTGGTGTGGGTAAAAACATGGGAGAAATGAAATTATTTGCGTGAGTAACCATCGGCGTGGGATTTGGATAACTAATAGAAGGGGTTTGAGAAACCCCAACAAGAAAATGATCCTTTGGCCATGAAAAACCTTAAGAAAAGGGGAACCCCCTTTCAAAAATGTGTGTTTTTTAACTTTACATAACTTTTGGTTGTAAAAATAGTTTGAAGTGATTCAAAGGGAATATTGAAGCATAGATATCAATATTTTGTTCTAAAATGCCTCGCAAACAAAAGAATTATACACCCATTAATCCCTCAGAAAGCTCTACTATGACGCATGAAGAGGAAGAATTGCAACATGACATATCAAAGTTACAGGATCAAGTGCAACAAAATTCTCTCTCAGAAAGAGCAACCAAAGATTACATGGATGGTATAAAAGGCAACATGGATGGCTTAAAATGGTACATGGATGAGATAAAAGGCAACATGGATGGCTTAAAAGGGTATATGGATGGGATAAAAATATTTTTTCAACTTATCTCCCTATAGGGTTACTTAAATTTTGAGCAGGAACACTCGTTGGATGAATAATTTGATTCTTCATCAAAGGAGTACCCATGTTGCATACTTTCGATGGACCCTGCTACATGAAAAATGAGAAATACGTGAAAAATGTGATTGCAAAAACGTTTTTCATGTATTTTTCATTTTCTGTGTAGCAGGGTCCATTGAAAGTATGTAACATGGGTACTCCTTGGATGAGGTATTAAATTTCGCATCCAATGAGTACTCTCGGTCAAAATTTGAGTAAAAACTTAGGGAGATAAGTTGAAAATACAAGTTGAAAAAGTAGTTTTATTATTGTATTATTTTTTAATCTTTTTACTTTTTTACCCCAAAAATGGTGAATCATCCCCCATGGTTGACATCATCATCTTGAATCCTATTGGTTCTTATAAAGTCTATTTTGGTTGTACATTTTCTTAGGAGGCGCATTTTAGACCTCAAAAGTTCTCTAATGTGAATTATGATTTTAGAGACTCCAATGTGGGGTTTAAGAACCACCACATTCCAAAGATATAATGATGAATTTTGATGGCAAGGATCCAGTAACATGGATACTACAAATGGAGCAATATTTTGATCTACATGATGTGCAACCCTCACAAAAGGTACATATTTCATCTTTATATTTAGAACCTAATCAGTTTTTATGGTATATATGGTTTTTTTCTCGTAAGCCACTTATCACCTGGTCAATTCATACAGAGGAAATGATAGCACATTGTGAAGATACAAAGAGCAACACATTCTTTAGCCAATTGTAAATCTCAAACAAAAGGGTTCAATGGCAAAGCACGTTGAAGACTTCCAAAAATTGAATATTCGGGTAACTGATATTCCAGAGGAGCATAGGATTGATGTCTTCATAGGGACTTTAAAAGATAACATCCAACATGAGGTTCGCCTTTGGGAACTTGATTCATTGGAGAAGGCATTCAAGGTGGCAAGAAAATTTGAAAGCAAAATTATGGAAACAAGAAAGTCTACCACTCACAACTATAAAGATGGAAGTATTGTTGCTCCTATTCTTCCACAACCTATAAGGTTGACACCACAACAATCGAAGGAAAAAAGAGGAAAAGGACTTTGTTACAGTTGTGACAGCAAATACACTAAAAGCCATAAGTGTGCTGAGAATAAATTATTCTACATAGATTGTGAAAAGGAGGAAGAAAAGGAAAAAGAAACATCAAAAGAAGAGGATATACACCAGGAACCAATCCCAGAGAAAGAAGAAATGAATCTGACCATATCTTGTAATGAATTGGTAGGAATTACCACTCCTTAAACTCTCAATATAGAAAGATATATCAAGAAGAAAAAGGTAATAGTTTTGATTGATTCGGGTAGTACCCATAATTTTATTCATTGTAAGATAGCGAGGGAATTGAATTGCTTCCTATATCCAGCACTAGAGTTTCAAGTGATGGTTACAAATGGAGGAACTATAAATTGCTTTGGAAAGTGCCATAATATCAAGGTAACCATGAGGTAATATGTATTGAATAGTCCAATGTTTTCCATTCCAATGGGTGGTGTTGATGTTGTACTAGGAGTCCAATTGTTACAATCTTTGGGGATAGTAGCTTTTAATTTTCAAGAACTTTTCTTGAAATTTTTTTGGGAAGGAAATAAATTTAAATTAAGGGGTATCGCAAGGAAACCAAGAAATATAATTATCTCTAATGGCATGAAAAAACTTCTGAAGAAACAACACTGAGGTTTCATTGCGTAGTTATGCTCACTAGAGGTTCAAACATCAAAATCATATATTTCTCTAGATCTCTAAAAATTCTTGGACAATTATTCCAAGGTATTTGAGACTCCCAAAGGCCTCCCACCTATTAATGATCATGATCATGCTATTCATTTGATTCCAGAAAGTGTTCCTCCTAACATTAGACCTTACATATATACACATGCCCAAAAGAGTGGAATTGAACATATGGTTGCAGAAATGCTAGATGTTGGTATAATTCAACCTAGTAAAAGTTCTTTCTCTGCTCTAGTAGTATTAGTGCACAAGAAGGATGGATCATGGCATATGTGTCCATATTATAGGGAGCTCAAAAAACTCACTACTAAATATAAATTTCCCACTCATGTCATTAATGGATTGTTGGATGAATTACATGAAGCAATTTACTTCACCAATATGGATCTTCATTTAGGACGTCATCAAATAGGAATGAAGACTGAAGACATTCCAAAAAAAACATTCAAAACTCATGAGGGTCATTATGAATTTTTGGTCATGCCTTTTGGCCTTACTAATGCACCTTCCACGTTTCAAGGTTTGATGAATTCCATTTTCAAACCCATCCTTAGAAAATTTGTGTTAGTATTTTTTGATGATATACTAATCTATAACAATTCTTGGAAGGATCATGTTCAACATGTTGGCAGGGTGCTCAAACTATTGGACGAGAAACAATTATATGAAAAACCTCCAAATGTTTCTTTGGAGTACAGGAGGTGGAATATTTGGGTCATATTGTATCTCATGAGGGTGTTAATGTAGACCCTAACAAAATTAAAGCCATTAAGGAATGGAAAATTCCCATAACCATAAAGCATCTTTGAGTATTTCTCGAGTTGAAAAGGTATTATTGCAAGTTTCTTAGGAATTATGGGAGAATAGTAGCACCTCTTACAAGATTATTGAAGAAATATGAATTTTCATGGATTGCTTAACTAAGCCCTTTGAACATATTAAAGAGGCAATGTGCTAAGCACTAGTCTTAGTTATGTTAGACCTCACAAAAACCTTTATTTTGGAATGTGATGCCTCAAGAAATGGAATTGGTTTTGTTTTAATGCAAGAAGGAAAAGCCATTGCTTTTGAAATTCATCCAATCAAAGGAAAGTATTTACACAAACCTATTTATGAGAAGGAAACGTTGGCAATACTACATGCACTAAAGCAATGGAGACCTTACCTAATGGGAAGACACTTCAAGGTAAAAGTAGATCATGATAGTCTTAAATACTTTTTGGAACAAAGATTATCTTCATAAGAGCAACAAAAATGAGTCACAAAGATATTGGTTTATGACTTTGAAATCATCTACAAAAGAGGGAAGCAAAACGTTGTTGTAGATGGACTCTCAAGAAAGGATGAAGATGTGGAAGCATTGATTTGTGCCATTTATATTATCCATCCTGATTGGTTAATCGAAGTAAGGGATGAATGGAAGAATGAAAAAGAGATGTGGACACCCATTCAAAAGTTGCTACAAGTTTCGAGTACATCTAATACATTTAGCTGGAAAAATGATTCATTATGGTACAAAGATCGCTTATATCTTTGTAATAATCCCCAACTCAAGAAAAAGGTTGTTTTAGAATTGCACACCTACCCCTTAGGAGGACACAGGATTTTTAAAAACTTACCACAGGGTCAAGAAGGAATTTTCTTAAATATAATATTCAGAGGTTTGTGGCAGAATGTTTGGTTTGCCAACAAAATAAAGTTGAGCCAATTAAGATCTCGAGTATGTTACAACCTTTAGGCATTCCAATCCAGCATTGGGAGGAGGTATCAATGGATTTAATCACAATTTTACCAAGTCTCAAGGAAAGAGTGTCATCATGGTGGTAGTTAATAGACCAAGTATGAACACTTCTGTGCATTATCTCATCCTTTTAAATATAGTACAATTGCTACTGCATTTATCAAAACAATTCAAAAGCTACATGAAAACCCAAAGATTATTGTAAGTGATAGAGATCCCATTTTCACTGGGAATTTTGGATGAAATTATTTTCTTGTCTTGGTACTCAATTAGCTCATAGCTCATCTTATCATCCTCAATTTGACTCAAAAACTGAGATAGTGAACAAATGTTTGGAATGATATATTTGTTGCTTTGTATTTGATAAACAAACACAATGGGTCAAGTGGTTAGCTCTAGCTGAATGGTGGTATAACACTTCCTTCCAAACTGTAGCAAAAAATGAACCCATTTATGGAACTTTATGGATGTCATCCACCATCCATCAAATATCTTTAAGAAAAAATTATGAGGTTCAAGTAGTGGAAGATCACATTAAGCATCAACAACAAGTTCAACAACTCTTAAAGGATAACCTTTACTCTGGGGCAGAATAAAATGAAACAACAAGTAGATCAACATCACAATGAAAGAAGTTTTGATGTAGGAGACTAGGTATTTTTACGGCTACAACGATACAAAAAATGTCCCTCAAGCAAGCTAAAAATGATAGTAAATTATCACCCAAGTACTATGGTCCTTAAAAGGTGTTGCAAAACATTGGTACTATGGCATACAAATTGGAGTTGCATGCATATTCCTGAGTACACCTAGTTTTCCATGTTTCATGATTAAAGAAGGTTATCGGTGACAAGTTCCCAGTTCAAATAGTGTTTCCAGAACTTGACGAAGAAGGAAAAATCATATTTGAGCTTGAAGCAGTCATGGAAACAAGAACCGAAACGCTACGAAATCAATTAATTTCAGAGTATCTCATTAAGTGGAAGAAATTCCCCCCTGAATATTCCACATGGGAGGATGAGAATTTTATACAAAAGTATCTGAAACTACTCAAGCATTGAGGAAAACACTTTTTTGAAGGAGAGGGGCATGTTAGGTCCCTATAATACTAGTATATTCCTCTTATTTTTATGGTTAGTGTAGCCCCATATTGTTATTGTTGTGCCCATGTATCCCCCATATTGTTATTGTTGTGTGCCATAGAAGCCCACTATTGTTATTAATGTGCCCTTACATTATTATTGATATGTAGGCTCTGATTATATTGTGACCCCTATATATACCAAGGAGGTCTTATCATTTGTAGCATCCAAGAGTTTTTCATTTATGTAATGTAAAGGAGTTTCCCCCGCGAAGAGGATAATTTTTACGTTTTTGATCTATCTTTTCTTCTATTTTGTGAGTTGGTTGCATAACACTAGACTTGCTCAAGGTGGTGGAACTATGCTTGGAAAGGCAGTATGGTAAATTACTGGAACAAGAATATGCATGTGCTCATCAAAGATCAACCATTCTCAATATAACACTCTAGCTTTAACACTAGGTTTAATAAGATCATACAAATATTGCACATTTTCTTCCACAAATGTATGGTCTGCTATCCTCTGACTGAAAGGCTTGGTTGCTTCAATACTCACAACTGGTTGAATAATTTGTTGCAGGAATTTAGATGTGTTTGAAGCTTCATGTTGATATTTATTTCCTTCACATAAGCACAAGTGATATTGTTGCAAGAGTTGTGAGTAATTTTCCCTTTCATGTTCCAATTGAGTATTAATTGTCTGTTGCACTCTGGATCTGAAGTTTGTCTCACCGACATCTCTCTAATAAGAAACCCTTGAGACCTTATCTTTGAATGAATAGAAGCCAAGTAGGTAGGCTAATTATTCAATGTAGTAGTGATAGCAGCTCCTCTATTAAGTGTGGTTTCTAAATTTTTATTTGTTTCTAGAAACTAACTGTGGGCCTTCTACTGAGCTTGTGTAAATTTAGGATTTGCAAAAACTATGGGTCGGGTTTGCAACTCTAACACTTGTGCATGAAGTTTTGCATTATGATCAATCGGCTTTTCTACCATCTGTTGGATAGCAATGAGATGATCCTCAATCTTGGTTGTTGTTGGGATGTGTAGCTTTTTACTGTCTGGCTTTGACATGCTAACCAAGTCTCCCTTTCTCGTTCCTGTAAATGTTGAAGCTTTCCAGTATCTTTCTTTATTTTATGCAATTGTTTCTTAGAAGCCTTAACAAATTTTTGAATAACTTGAAAAATATATTTATCACCGAAGATTTTAATGGCATCATACTTAGTAGTGATATCAATAGGCTTCTTTTTATCCTTGGTTTCTAGAGTGGTTGTTGTAGCTACTTCTATATTTGTATTTGTAATCAAAACAAACTTGGTACCTAGATTATTTGTAGATGTTTCATTAGTTGTAGGCACCTCATTTTCTTTTTCCTGTTGGCACTCAGTCAAAGCACCCATTGTATGTTGATTGTAGACTTTGACTGTTTCATCAGATTGAGTTTGTTCATATGAATTGTCTTTGTAATTAGCCTCTAAATTATTCTAAATGTTTGACCAATTTAGCTCTGATTAATTGTCCTCTGATATATTCATATACAATTGATACTTTTTCGACTCAGTGCACTCTGATTGGTTTTTCTCCGAGTGGCCCTATTTCGACTGATTTTTCTCAAAATACTCTTTCTCGGATTTCTCTTTCTCTGACTTCTCTTCCTCAGACTGCTCTTTTTCATAATGTTGTTTGTCAGTTTTCTCTTCTTCATAGTATTCTTTCTTAGACTGATCATGGTCCGACTAGTTGTGTTCTTTTAAAATACGGGCCAGAGAATGGACATCCCTTATTAAGTTGATCTCGGTTATTGTAGCAATCTAGCGTGATTGATTATGAGATTGATCTGAGCACCGTTATGTTGACACTATTGAGAAGAAGGGCCAACATTATTCTTAGCCTTTTGAATTATTTCATCCATTTTTCTCTGGATGTTGTCAGTGAAAATGCCCTTGGAATTTTCTATGGCATCCTCGATTCAAGTCTTGATGGAAGTAGCTCTAGGCTTGAAAGGATTCTTGGTTGTTTTCTCTTTTAGTTGTAGTTTTAAATGACTTATTCCAACTACTGTTTCTTTTTAGGATCATCCAATCTAATTTGTTTGAGCACTTTTTGTCACTGAGATGATTTAGTTTTGGATGGGGTGGTCTTAGAACTAATGGACTCTTTGTAGATAGACTTATGTGAAGATTCAAGCAAGGGTACTGACAGGTCGAATTTAAAGGGTTGTAAATATAAAGTAGCTTGAAATTATTCTTCGACTTCAACATCCTGCAAGGGGTGATGATGTCGTGGGATGGTTCAAAAACTACAGGTGGAATGATGTAGTTGGTGTTGGACTACCAAACACGCAAGAAAATAACAACACCATGAACACAAAGAAGGACATGGGAAAGTGGTGTGAGTTCCATAAGAGCTCCACTCATAACACAAGTGAGTGTAGGGCCAAGCAATCACTAGTGGCCGAGATGAAGGCTTCTTAGTTTGACACATGTTTTGACTCTGAGTCAGAACCCGAGAAGGGGAATGAGAAAGGGAAGCATATCATTGACGCGAAACCCAGTGCCATTGTGGCCACCACCAAGGTCCAGAAGATTGAGCCTAAAGATCCAAAAAAGGGGAAGCACCTATTCCACTCACATATGTGGGTGAAGGGTTCTCTGCTGCAATCCATTGTCGACAACGGGAGCCAAAAGAACCTCATTTCAATAGAGGGCGTGCAGTAGTTGGGCCTACCGACAACATCACATCCACAACCATACACCATCAGGTAGCTTCACCAAGGACGAGATCTCCGCATCATCTAGCAGTGTCGCCTTCCCTACAACATCAAGCCCTTCACGGATGAGGTATTGTGTGATGTTTCTCCTCTTGAAGTTTGTGATGTATTATTAGGACAACCAAAATATGGACGCAACATGATGTATATGAGTCTAGACCTTGCTCTGTTATTATTTCTTTGGGTACTAATTTATACAGGATACCAGAGGTGGCCCCACCTACCACCATCTCTTTGATCTTTGCTAAGAAATGCAGTAAGGTCATCTCCCAAACTGGGAAATTTGTTTTCTTTCTAATTCGCTCTCAAAGTAACGAGAAGGTCGTAGGCACGTCCATGACCCTCGGGAAGGGTTCCTCCAAGCAACAGAAGTAGGTGGATGTGGTTGTGGAAGAATACAGGGACATCTTCTCCTCACCCACATGGGTACCCTTGCATTTCCAAACAAGCATTCAATCGATCTAACTCCTAGTGCACCTCTGCCTAACAGGCTGATATATCGTCGCTCCATTTTGGAGAATGAAGAGATTAAGAGGAAAATCCAGGATTTGCTGCAAAAAGGGCACATCTGACCAAGTTCCTTGCCTTGTGGGAGCCTGATTTTACTGGTACAAAAGAAGGACGGAACTTGGAGGCATTAAACAAAATCACTGTCAGGAACAAGTATCCAATCCCATGGATTGATGACCTACTGGACCAACTCAAGGGGTCCAAGTATTTCAGCAAGATCGATCTGAAGTTTAATTACCACCAGGTTCCAATAGAGCCCACAGATATATGGAAGAATGCCTTTAAATCCAAGGAAGGCCTTTTTGAATGGTTGGTTATGCCCTTCGCATTGACAAATTCCCCCGCTACTTTTATGAGGCTAATGGATGACATCTTATGGCCCTTCACCAACTCATTTTTGGTGGTTTATTTGGACAACATCCTCATTTTCAGAAAGAGTTGGAAAGAAAACTTGCAACACATTTGGTAGGTCCTTCAAACCCTTCGGCAGAACAAACTATGTGTAAACTTGGAGAAATGCACCTTTAGCGTGAGCCAAGTCCAATACTTGCAGTATATCATAGATGAGCATGGCATGCATGTGGAACCAACCAAGATCCAAGTCATTCGGGATTGGCCAGCCCCGACCACTCTAATGGAGCTTCTCATCTTTTTGGGCCTTGCAAATTTTTATCAAAGGTTCATGTTGGGATTCTCCTATATCACTTGGCCTTTGAGTCCTAACAAAAGGTGTTCTTTGAGTTGAAGCATTGCCTCTGCTTTGCACCGGTACTCACACTGCCAGACCTGCAAGATCCATTTGAAATTGAGACAGACACCTCATACTATGCTATTGGTGTAGTCCTCACCCAAGACGGGCATTCAGTGGCCTATCATAGTGAGACACTTTCCGATACAATTCAGAAGTACCTCACCTATGATAAAGAAATGTATTCCATCATGCAGGCTTGCCAACAGTGGAAACACTACATTCTGGGGAAGGAGACGGTCATCCACACCGATCATCGACCTCTTCAATTTATACAGACACAGGGGACGTTGTAGAACGGTCGCCATCAGAAGTGGTCTACATATCTGCAACGATTCCGAACATTAAATAAAAAAAGGGCAACAACAATCATGTCGGAGACTACCTTAGCACCCCCAGTTGCAAAACTGACTATTGTTCTCAACTCTTGTGGTCATGAGACCTCTAGATGGCCGCAACTATACAAAAATGATCTAGAGTTCACCTCCACATACCATATGCTAGTAGATGGGAAGCAAGTTCCTGATTTCCACCTCCAAGACGCATTATTGTGCTACCTGGGCCACATTTGTGTTCCTTCAAGCAAGCATGCCAAACTAATTTGGGAGGCACACTACAGTCAGATCGCGGGACACTTTGGGGTGAAGAAAACTATGGTTGTACTACAAAAGTAATTCTATTGGCCCAAACTCTGACTAGATGTTGGGAAATATATCAGATCATGCACTGCTTGCACCATCGCTAAGCCATCCATAAAGAAGCAAGGCCTGTAAACTCCTCTACTTACTCCCAACCAACTGTGGGAATCCATCTCCATCGAATATATTTCTGGCCTCCCTTCTACCAAACATGGTAATGACTGTGTATTTGTGATCGTGGACAAATTTTCTAACATGGTTATATTGGAAACCTACAAGAAGGGTATCACAACAGAGGACACTGCCAAATCTTCTTTGAACAAGTATGGGTACATTTTTGGATCATGCAGACCATTATATCAAATCAGATATCAGGTTCCTGAGAACATTCTGGTCAAGCCTTTGGATACTATTGGACACCAATCTCATCAAGTCGACTGCCTTCCATCCCCAGACTGATGGCTTGATGGAGGTCGTCAACAAGATGACAGTGCACATACTCCACATGTACAACTCCAATCATCCTCGAACCTGGGATGAGAGTCTTCCATATGTGCAACACAGTTATAATAGAGCTCTCCATAGCTTACTAGTCACAATCCCTTTCAAGTGGGTATAAGATTTCAACCGTTGTGTCTGATTGATGTTGTCTCGCCTCAGACACATAATCCACACATGTATCGTCTAAGGTAGATAAAGTGACCATATTTATTGAACGCATCCAACACATCCGCCAGTAGGTTCACGACATCCTAGAGAAGTTAAATTCCAAGTACAAGCAATGACATGATCGACATCAGGTGCCACACAAGTTTCAGGTGGGTGTCAAAGTTTGGTTGCATTTGCAGAAAGAACACCTTACCGAGACCCATCGGAAGCTCAAACCACTCCAATATGGTCCTTACACCATTACCAAGGTTGTGGGAGACAATGATTTTGAGCTTAGCATTCCCCCATTCCTTGGCATGCACCCAGTGTTCAATGTGGACTGCCTTCGGCCATACTTCCCACCATTACTCCACACATCAGATGTTGCAGAATAGATCACACCAATAGAGTTAAACCCAGCCCTACATGGAACATGCCACAATTGATCAGATTATGGACACATAGGTCAAGAACACTCACCAATAGAAGATTTAACTATATTGGGTTGTCAAAGCTAGCCAACTCCTGCACCAAGGCAAGTGGCTCACCAAGGACCAGGTTCAGTAGAAATTTCCCCACCTCATGGAGGATCTTCACGCAATGGGGACCATTGCTTCCTAAGGGGGGAGGAATTATCCAAGTGGATATTGGTGGCCACCCACCTATTCCACCTAGACAGTTTCGTTTGTTTCCTTGTTTATTTCATCATTTACTATTTTTAGCATTTTTTCGCGTCTCGAACTTCTGGAGCAGTTTTGACCCCCTAAACGACTTTTTGTTTATGTCTGTTGTAGGCCCATAAGAAGGGGCCTATGGTAAAACCTATATTACTTGGAGATACCTTTCCAACAAGGTATCGTACGCGCCAAACAAAGATAATATGACCAAGTTATGACCTCGGGAAGTTGGTTGCCCAACTAACCCCAACAAGGCCCACAAACTCTTGGTGTTACATCTCCTGGGGTTAGGGTTTCAATTGTTTAGGGTTTTCTCATGTTTTTCAATAATAAATAGGCCCTTGAGCCTCATTGTAACATAGTTCAGAGGCATGTAGCCGCCACATCTCTTCTCAAAGATAAGCTACCATCGTCCGAGCTAGTCTTATTTCCATTTTGTTTGTAAGCATATTTCAGTATTTGATATTAATGAAATGAAGTGTTATTTCTGCTGCATCTTTGTATTTATGGTTATATTTGTAATTTGTTGTGTTCCTATTTAATTCCGGATCAATATGGGAGCACTCACATCACAACGAAAGCAGAGGAGGTCATTGGATCGACACACTGGATACATGGATTTGATCAGTGATCTTATAGAGATTGAGCCATCCTCATTCAAGGAAGCAGTAGAGAAACTAGTATGGGTTGATGTTATGGTAGAGGAACATGATTCCATTATCATAAAAAAATTTTGGGAAGTGGTCCCAAGACCATAGGAAAAATCATTAGTGGGTTCGAGATGGATCTACAAGGTAAAGCAAGCAGCGGATATAAGTATTGAGAAACACAAGGGTGAACTTGTGGCTGAGGGAATATCTTAGGTGGAGGGAATTAACTATGAGGAGACATTTTCTCCAGTATCTAGGTACTCATCCATTAGATCAATTCTAGAACTTGCAGCGCAGATGGGATGGAAGATCCACCAGATGGATGTGAAGACAACATTCCTCAATGGAGTGATTGAGGAAGAGGTGTACATTAAACAACCAGAAGGTTTTGAGACCTTTGACAGAGAGTTGCATGTGTATAGACTTGAGAGCATTGTGTTGGTTGAATCAAGCACCTCATGCTTGGTACACTAGAATCGAAAACTATCTCACCCTGTTAGGCTTCACCAAAAGTGAAGCAGATTCAAACCTTTATCATATTGTTGTTGAAGGTAGACTATTGATTATTGTGTTATATGTCAATGATTTATTTTTAACTGGTGATGAGAAGTTGATATGATCCTGCAAAGAGGATATTGCAAGAGAATTCGAGATGAAGGACATGGGAATCGTGCATTACTTTCTTGTTTTAGAAGTGTGGCAAGGCAACAAGGAACTATTTGCCTCTCAAGGCAAGTATGCCAATGAGATACTAAATAAGTTCCTCATGGAGAGTAGAAAACTAATGGACACTCCTCTAGTAGGTAGTTGGAGGAAGGAGGATGCCACTTCAGGTGAGGAAGTGGTGTTATATACCTAGGGGGGGTAATATGGGGTACCGAGGGAGGTGCCCAAGGTAATAATATAATAATGGGATGGGCCATAGTAATAAATAAGGTGGTTAACCCATGTCATGTAAGGGACCACAAGTAGTTAATAATAATGTAAGGGGCCCATGGTATTAGTTGATGGTATGAGGAAACCATGGTAATGATGCATGGTATTGTATGTATTGTAGGAATTTACAGGGTAAGTTCCTCAGACAGAACACCAGAAGGACACCGCTCACAAACAAATCACAGATCAATACATCAGTATTTTGACGTGGTTAAAACCCTCAGAGAGGGAAACAGTCCACGGCCTGCGCCAACGTGGCTACTACAGGCAATTTATTAATAAAAGAATGAAAATTTACATAATCTTCTCTCATGCATGGTTAACCTACAAATGACCCTCCATGCGCTTTAAATAGAATTCATGGACCAATCGGGTGTCAAGCCACGGATCAAGTGTCGGTAATACCGAGGAGAGAATGAACCGTTGGATTGTAAGTTACAAAATGTACAACGGTAAAGAAACACACTTTACCTAACTCTATACTAGACCAAGTTGAACTTAAACTATTTCCTATGTGTCAGAATATCCTAACATCCCCCCTTAAGAACAACTTGGGATAGGATTGAAGGATTTACAAATATGACACAATAGGAGAAGGAAGGAGGCACTAGAGCCTATCCCCCCTTAGTGACAACTTCCTGAACTCCAAGCATATATCGAAGTTTAGTGAACTTCGCCTCTGTGAGAGCCTTTGTGAAGATGTCTGCAACCTGATCATCTGTTGAACAATATTGCACTTCAAGAACATGGTCATGAATGAGCTTTCTGATGAAGTGCATGTGAAGTTCAATGTGTTTGCTGCGCTGATGCTGAACTGGATCTTTGCAAAGCTGAATGGCACTTTGATTATCACACCAAAGTGTAGTCGGATGCTGCTGCTCAAAGCCAAATTCTGATAGGATCTGACGAAGCCACAAGGCTTCCTTACTAGCTTCCACGGCACCACGATACTCTGCTTCTGCTGACGAAAGAGAAATGGTAGCCTGTTTCTTACAAGCCCATGTAATAGGTCCTGAACCAAGAGTGAAGACATAACCGGCAGTAGACTTCCGATCATCAGGGTCACCAGCCCAATCAGAATTAGTGAAACCAACTAATAGAGGAGCTGCTTTGGCACTGTAATGAATCCCAAACTGTACTGTACCTCGAACATAACGAAGTATTCTTTTAGCTGCTTTCCAATGACTTTCACGGGGGTTTTGCATAAAACGAGCAACAAGGCCAACAGCAAAGGAAAGGTCAGGACGAGTATGGGTTAAATACAAGAGTTTTCCTACAAGTTGACGGTATAAGGTAGCATCAACTTCAGGAGAAGTACAAGAGACTGAAAGTTTGACTCCAGACTGAAAGGGAGAAGAGCTGGCTACAATCTTCCATGTGAAAATGATGAAGAATATCACAAGCATACTTGGACTGGGAAAGGGAAATACCCTCCTTGGATTGCAAGACTTGAAGACCGAGAAAATAGTGTAAGTGTCCTAAGTCTGTCATTTCAAATTTCTTTTAAGGCTGGACTTCACATGGTTTATAAGGATGGGATCACTACCAGTAAGAATAAGATCATCAACATAAAGAACAAGGATGATAAGAGAGTTTCCCACTTTCTTGCTGTAGACAGTATTGTCAGAATGACACCTAGAAAAGCCAGATTCTAAAAGAAAGCTATCCATTTTGGCATACCAAGCCCGAGGAGCTTGCTTGAGACCATAAAGAGATTTCTTAAGTCGACATACAAGGCTGGAGTCTGGTTGGATGAAGCTAATGGGTTGTTCCATATAAATTTCTTCATGCAAGTCCCCATGCAAGAAGGCAGATTTAACATCCATCTGATGGACTTCCCATTTTAAAGAGGCAGCAAGGGAAAGAACAAGGCGGATAGAGTTCATTTTGGCAACAGGGGAGAAGGTTTCAGTGTAGTCAATGCCCTCAACCTGTGAAAAGCCCTTAGAAACAAGACGAGCTTTATGTTTATCAACTTTCCCATCTGGTCCATACTTGGTTCTGTAAACCCATTTACATCTAACAAGTTTACGTCCCTTTGGTAGAGGAACAAGATCCCATGTATCATTTGCCAACAATGAATGATATTCTTCATTCATAGCTGCTTCCCAATGTGGATGGCCTGAAGCTTCTGCAAAAGTGTCAGGATCATGATTTAATGGAGCTTGAGCCAGTAAAGAAGAGGCTCTTTCAAACTGAGAACGTGTACGTCGCTGATCTGTAGGATCACCGGCAAGATCACCTGCTGCATCCCGAGTAGTGCGGACCCATCTTGGAAGTGAAGGAGCTGAAGGAGCTGAAGGAGCTGAAGGATGATCCTGAGAAGGTGGTGGAGGATTATCATCCTCACTTTCATCATCTGAAGAAGAAATGTTTTCAAAAGTAGAAGAGATAGGAAGAGGTGGCACATCCGCCGGACTAGGCTCGCAGGCCGATTTATTTTCATCAAATTTTACATCTCTTCTAATGATAACATTTTTGGACTTAAATGGAATAAGTCTATAACCTTTTACATCTTCAGAATATCCAACAAAAGTACATTCTCACTCTTAGGTTCTAAAGCTTTATGCTTTTCATCTGGAATATGGGCCCATGCTTCACTTCCAAAAATACGAAAGTGACTTACATCTGGTTTAATGGAACTCCAAGCTTCTCTGGAGTGATATTCTTTAGAACCTTAGTAGGAGTGCGATTTATTATATAATTTGCACAATTAATTGCTTCGGCCCAAAAAATAAGACTGAGTCCTTTAGATTGCAGCATACAATTAGCCATTTCCTTCAAGGTGCGATTTTTCCTTTCAGCTACACCCATTTTTGTTGTGGGTGTATGCGAACAGTGTGTTGCATTTGAATTCCATTTTCGGTGCAAAAGTTGATGAAGGTGTTTTTAACATATTCTCCACCATTATCAGTTCTTAGCTTAAGAATTTGATGTCCAGATTGTTTTTCAACAAAAGCTTTGAAGGCCAAAAATGTGTTAAATACTTCGCTCTTGAGTTTTAAGAAGTATACCCAAGTGCGTCTGGAGAAATCATCAATGAAAGTAAAGAAATACTTGCAGCCAGAGAATGAAGCAACAGGAAGTGGAC
>APFE030171149.1:240196-290404 GCA_000404065.3 Pinus taeda
CGGCCCTCAAATAGCTCTGATACCATGTAGGAATTTACAGGGTAAGTTCCTCAGATAGAACACCAAAAGGACACCGCTCACAAACAGATCACAGATCAATACACCAGTATTTTGACGTGGTTAAAACCCTCAGAGAGGGAAACAGTCCACGGCCTACGCCAACGTGGCTACTACAGGCAATTTATTAATAAAAGAATGAAAATTTACATAAGCTTCTCTCATGCACGGTGAACCTACAAATGACCCTCCATGCGCTTTAAATAGAATTCATGGACCAATCGGGTGTCAAGCCACGGATCAAGTGTCGGTAATACCGAGGAGAGAATGAACCGTCGGATCGCTACATATCGTGACCGTCGGATTGTAAGTTACAAAATGTACAACGGTAAAGAAACACACTTTACCTAACTCTATACCTAACTCTATACTGGACCAAGTTGAATTTAACTATTCCTATGTGTCAGAATATTCTAACATGTATGAGGCCTATATAGAGGCTAGAGACTCCACATGGAGAGACATGAAGAGAAATAGTCTTGTATGAACATGCATATGGCTTGTGGAGTGTTCTCCTTCCTTAAGGAGTGATTGTATGGTGTTGCCCTACCTTAAGGTTTTGATAATAAAGAAGCATTTCTACCCATTTCTATCTTGTTATTCTTGGGTATTTCTATTATCATAATATTTTTGGGTTAGATCTACAACAAGTGGTATCAGAGCTACAACAAGTGGTATCAGAGCACTTTCTTGGGCACAAAAAGTGGAGATATTTTTTTTTTTTATTGTTACTTTTTGCAGGATTTCAAGGGCGGCGAGTTTGCAGATCAGATCTATACGTTTTGGTTAAAGATCTAAAAAATCTGATTGCAAATCTGTATTCCTTGTGAAAAAATAGCCGATTTCAAAAAAAAAATCGGTCAAATCGGAGTCCGGATGAAGGAGATATCGCTGATCTAAAAATCAGTAGGGTTGGAGACAATTTTTCAGGGCAACGAATTTGCGGCGCAGATCTAGATGTCCTAGTGCAAGATCTAATTGCATATCTGGAATCTTTGTGAAAAAACACATGATTTCAAAAAAAAAATCAGTCGAATCGGAGTCCGGATGAGGGAGATATCGCTGAATTAAAATCAGCTCTTTTTGCAGAAATTTTGGGTGACGACAGGAGAGTAGCACCGCAGATCTGAAATTTCAAGTGCCTGGATCAAGATTTCTACCACATGGGTAGATGTAGAGTGGTTGTTCCATTTCTAAAAACAGGTTATAATAGAGATTCTGAGCAATATTGACGGATCTGTGACCATTTCAATTTTTCACCAATATTTTTGTGATGGCGGGCCTAGATCGGAATTCGAGGGACTTGTATAAATTTGACGGTTCTCACACGTCAACATGGCTAGCACAAATGGAGCAATATTTCAGATTGAATCATATCCTAGATGATTGGACTAAGCTTAGGGAGGGGACCCGGTAGTTGGACAATGAACGATGGCAATGGGCAGAATGGCATCAACGTCGCAAGGGACCTTTTGCGAGTTGGGCCCAATTTGCCAAAGCTCTTATAGAGTGCTTTGACCGTAAATCAAATCTTGTGGATAAACACACAAAAACAGACACACAGCCTAGCAAAGCTGCTATTTTTACAGGAAAGAAGGAAACCAAAGAACCAAAAGGGTTATTTTTGGCTGGTATCTCGGTATTGCAGGTTCATGGATTGATTCAGAAGGAGAAAATCATTGTGTCTATCATCGAGTTGCAAACAAAATCTTATAAATGTCAACTTGGCAAGAAATTGCAAGTCCCAGCAAAACAAATTGAACTACACAGTTTAATGAGGATGTTCAAGTGTACAAGGATTTGAAGATTTCTATGGATAAATATGTGTTGCATGGTGATTTTTATGCCTCAGAGATGGATAATATGGATGTTGTTTTGGGATATATTTCGATGGAATCCGTGGGTACTATCAATATTAATGTGCAGAAGAAATTCCTGAAGCTATGGTATAAAAAGAAGAAAATTACATTACAGGATATTTCCATCCATAAACAGCTAGAGCACATGGAGGCTGCAGCAGAAGATGTTCAAGGGACTGACATATCAGATGATGAGCCTTTGATGATCGACAATCAAACACAAACAAAGGCTGCAGAAGAAAAGGTTACAGGTGCTGATACATCAGAGGAGGAATCAGTGGTTGAAGTCATATTGAAAAAGAAGACACCACAATAGGGACCACAGCAGGGTGAAGTCACGCAGAAGACACCGTGGGTTAAAACTTCAACATATCATCACCCACATCACCCCGCAAGACAACCATCAAGGTGGCAACCAGTTAGTCACAAGGACAACAACACCCACAAGATGGATATAAAGGAGAGACGATCCACCTACTACACATCAACACAGAAGGCGGCCACGGTCAACTTCCATCTCAAGCGAGCGAGGCACCAGCGAGATCGAGGGTTCACCTTTCTCTTGGATGGCTAGATGCACGTGCATGGTATCAGTGGACTACTCTTTTGAGTAGATCTTATTATTTGTGTTCTTCCCATGCTTTGGGGACGAAAACATGCATAAGGGGTGAATTATATACCTAGGGGGTAATAGGGTACGAAGGAGGTACCAAGGTAATAATTAATAATGGGATGGGCCATAGTAATAAAATAAGGTGGTTAACCCATGTCATGTAAGGGACCACAAGTAGTTAATAATAATGTAAGGGGCCCATGGTATTAGTTGATGGTATGAGGAAACCATGGTAATGATGCATGGTATTGTATGTATGAGACTTATATAGAGGCTAGAGACTCCACATGGAGAGACATGAAGAGAAATAGTCTTGTATGAACAGGCATATGGCTTGTGGAGTGTTCTCCTTCCTTAAGGAGTGATTGTATGGTGTTGCCCTACCTTAAGGTTTTGATAATAAAGAAGCATTTCTACCCATTTCTATCTTGTTATTCTTGGGTATTTCTATTATCATAATATTTCTGGGTTAGATCTACAACAAGTGGTATCAGAGCTACAACAAGTGGAGGCTACCATTTACATGTAGCTTATAGGTTCACTTATGTATTTGGTGAACACACGACTAGACATCTGTTATTCAGCTAACCAACTTAGTCAAGCTATGATTAAGCCAACCAAACTGTATTGGAGGGAATCCAAGCATGTGTTGAGATACCTCAGAGGCACTACTCAGTTTGGACTTTGGTACATATAGATAGAGGGAGTGAAGCTTCAAGGCTTCAAATATGCAGATTGGGCGGGGATTCCATTAGAAAGGAAGAGCACAATAGGAGGAATTTTCACTGTTGGGTCAGCGACGGTTTCCTGATACAACAAGAAGCATAGATTTGGAGCACTCAACTTAGCAGAAGCAGAGTACATGGCTGCAAGTCAAGCAACATGTAAGGTAATATGGATGAGAAAGATTCTTGTTGGGTTATTCGGTCAAATGATAGATCCTACTGTGATTTACTGTGATAATCAGAGTTGTATCAAACTCTCTGAGAATCCTGTATTTCATGATCAATCCAAGCATATCGATATCCAATACCACCATCTACAAGATTATGTGCAGATGCAGATTATGTTGTTGGAATACATTCCTACAAAGGAGAAAGATGCATATTTTTTGACAAAGGCTTTGTCAAGACGCAAATTCGAGTTCCATAGACGTAGGATTGGGGTAAGTACTAATAATCCCTTTCTTGCTGAGAGGGAGTGTTGAAAATGCAGCAATAAAATGTAAGTTTGACTTTGCCTTGGTCAAACTAGATTAAAATTCGAATTTCTATTTCAACAAAAATCTTGGAGGTAGTTAACTGATGCAACATAGCACTTGTTACTCAGTTAACTCAATTAATTCGAGTTGGAGACACTTGATTTCAGTTCAATATGATTGATTGCTAATTTCTAGAAATCTATTTGAGTTAAATTGAGTTAAGACCAATTAAACTAGTTCTAATTGCAAGAGGAACTAATGAAGGTCCAAGAGTGGAAGTGTAACTTCAGCTCACTATGCGATCAACCAGTTAACTAATAAATTAGCCTAAAATAACTGGTGCATGCAGAGAACTTGAGTTACCCAGTTGACATAAAGGTTCAAGGGAAGAGTACTATAAGTTATAAACTAATCAAAGTTGTATAGGTGATGCATGCAGTTAGAGATCAGCTTAACAGAATTGCACAATCCATATGAGGATTTTCCAAATTAATAGGGGCCTAATTCCTCAATAAATAGGGCAAGGAAATAGGAGCTTGGCAGGATGATAAATTGGCTAAGTATTGGCCAGAGCCAGTCAGTAAAGTAGTAGGATAGATTATACAGGTGCTAGTTGTACTCAGACTTGAACAAGTATATGTATCCATCCAAATTCTTTTATTAATGCAATACATATAGGAAGGGGTTTTGAGCAGTTTATTTCCCCTAGATAAATATTTGTGTATATGTGTTGAATCTTGATGCATGTTTATGATTTGTGTTCTCGATCATGAATTGCTTTCCGCAAATGATTTGAGTATATTTGAGTCTTATGTTTTAGTAAATTACATGAACAATTTTTAATCTACATAGGAATTTATACACTTTGACCCTTGACCAAGACCCTCCAAGTTGAAGTCAAACCTTGCTTCTAGGAACTTCTACAAATATGACCTCTAGCAACTTCTTTTGCAAATTCAACCTACCCAACAAATTCTTCTGCAACTTTGACCTTCCCAGCAGTTTCTGCAGATACTCTAACCCTAGCATGTGAGAGAAATAATGGTGTATTTCTACTTCTTTCTTCTTTGCTTGGGTATATTCTCTCTCCTAGAGAATTTGGCTTCCAAAATAACTCTTCTTGATGACCTAACTTGTTAGGATATTCCGACACATAGGAAATAGTTATGTATAACTTGGTCTAGTGTATAGTTAGGCAAAGTGTGTTTCTTTAGTATGTACTTTTTGTAACTTACAATCCGACGGTCATGATATGTTCTAGACATGAAGTGATCCGACGGTTCATTCTCTCCTCGATAATAATGACACTTGATCAATGGCTTAACACCCGATTGGTCCATGATCTTTATTTAAAGAACATGTAGGGTCATTTGTAAGGTGATAGTTCATGAGAGAAACTTATGTAAATTTTCTTTCTTTTACATTAATAAATTGCCTGAAGTGGCCACGTTGGCTTAGGCCATGGACTATTCCCTCTTTGAGGGTTTTAACCATGTCAAGAATATTGGTGTATTGATTTGTGATCTGTTTGTGAGCAGTGTCCTTTGGTGTTCTATCTAAGGAACTTACCCTGTAAATTCCTACATGGTATCAGAGCTATTTAAGGGCCGCATCCATTGGTGATCCAAATCTGAAGCTTGTACAACTACATTTGACTGTCGTTTCCTAGATCTATGTTTCTGACTGCTTTCAAGTTGGGAGGACTGCTTTATTGTGTTAGGAGCATTTTTTCGAGTGAGGAACCCCTTTAGTTTCACGCGAAAAGGTTTTTGGTAGCCTTAGCTAAATCATTTTTAAGATCTAAAGGTATACAACCTTTATTTGCAGTTTTAGTTATTTATCTCTCTATTTATTTCAGTTTATTTATCTCTCTGTTTTTTATTATCGGATCTATACCTTTCATTTCTGTGTATACTCCTTGCCCCATGATTATGTGCAAACTAGGAAAACCAGAAACAAAAATGAAGGATTTTTCTCATGCGTATGCTTTTTTCCATCATGCCTTAGTGTGATCTCAGAAAATTAGAAACATTGAGGAAAATATATAGTTTCTTACGAAAGCTAACTTCAAGCCATAAGGTTTGGTTTTTTTTTGCATGTCTGTGTTGGATTGTGTGGATTTTTTTTTTGTAGGCAAAAAGGGTTTTCTCAAGTAAGCATGCACTCCAAAACTTCAGTGACGAAAAAAAAAACCCTTCCTCTTTTCTAAAAATTATTGACCTTTTAAACTAGCTCACTTGGTCCAAAGTTATTTTATGCGAATAGAGGTCTTGGGTTCAAGTATTTCTTTTTATTGAGTTACTTTTTCAAAAAGCACATGTAACTTATGTTTTAGAGTTATTTTATGTAAAAGTGTTATCACACATTATAAAAAGTGAGTCACTTATAATTTTAAAGTCTCTTTATCTTTTATTTAAGTTACAATTTAGTGGGTAGCTCATAAAGTACCATTGTAAAGTGACTTTCACTTATTTATAAAAATGGGTCACAAAATTTTTTATTTATTTTTTTAAGTGAGCTAATTAGATTAAGTTTGGAGATGAGGGGGGGGGGGGGGGGCCGCGGGGGAGTGTGTGGCAGCAGGAGTATTTTCTTTTAAATATAACATTATCATTCACTTCGGCACATTCACGTACTTCATAGGCATTTTCAACAAATTTTCTTCAAAAATCTATAACTTCTTCATTCAGAAGCCGTTTTCAGAGCCATTTTTTTTAATCGGCCTAATTTTTCGAGATCTTTCCATTAGAACACTTAGTTTCAGCATCTATAGCTTCAGTTTCTGTTAAAATGGAAATTCCATGCCAAATTATTCTTGACATCACCAACTGCTTCCAATGGTTGTCCTACATTGAGGATTTACTTAGAAGTAAAGGTCTTTATAGAATAGCCTCAGGCCAAGAGGCTAAACCTAAATATGAAGATAAGCAAGCCAAATGGGAAAATAGGAAATATCAAGCACGTGGGTTGATAGGGATGTCTATTTCTCCAGATGTTAGATTCCATATCATAAAACTTGATACCCCTGATGAAACAATGAAACAACTCAATTAAGTTTTTGGAATTAAAAATGAAATTAGAGCCCATCAACTCGAAAATGAGTAGCTTACGTTGGATCCCAATATTTTTTCTTCCATTGAAGAATTTTTGTCCAAGTTCAAGACCCTTAGACTTCTCTTGGAAGGTGTTAAAGTTAAGAAAGAAGATGGTAGTCTTATCTATTCCATTATTACTAAGTTGGGACCAGCCTACTCTGTGTTTCTTTCCACCTTCCATTCTACTAGAGAAGCCTTTATTTTTGAAGGACAAGACTACAAGTCCCCCTCTTTTGATGCCTTTTGTGATTCTTTAATAAGAGAATAAGAAAAAATCTTACATCTTGGTCTTCTTAATCTTGGAAACCCTTCTAAGAAAGCCTTAGTCAACCAACAAAAACCAAGTTCAAAGAATCTTAAGAAGAAGCATCCTAAAAAGAATGGTCCTAAGCACTTTCAGTCTCAAAATGAAAAATCAATTCAACAAAATGATAAGAAAAATAAAAACAAAGGGAAGAATACTAATAGACATTGCAACTTTTGTAATCATGATGGCCACTTAGAATCCAAATGCTTTAAAACGATGGAAGCCTTGGAAACAAAAATGAAGAAGCACAACATCTGTTTGGAGCACTCTTCAACTTCGACTTCATCTTTAGGAATAACACTTTCTGCATGTGGTTGTTAAGCATCTTGTTCTGGTTATGCACTAAATGTATATTCTTCTTCTCATTCTCATGAGTGGCTCATGATTCTGGAGCTTCTTATCACATGGCAAAAAACAAAGCCATGTTTTCTTCTTTAAATGATTGTAACACCATAAAAATATATGTTGGTGATGATAGATCTCTTAGTGTTGTAGGGATTAGAACTATTCATCTAGACAATGGTCAATTTAATGATGCATTATGTGTTCCAACCTTATCCTACAACCTTCTATCTATATATTAGATAACTCATTCAGGTGAAGGTAAAACCATTGAATTTTCACCTCACGATGTTTTAATTAAGGACCTAAGAGATCCTAGACAGATTTTAGCTACTGGAATTGATGATGATTCTACAATGTTGTATAAGTTTAACAACTTTGGGTCGTCAACTCTTCCCTTGGTATTTGCTGCTCATAATGATGAAGTGAGAAAACTTTGGCATGAGCGATTTGGTCACTTAAACTATCACTCGTTTCAAAATCTATGTAAAGAAAATATGGTGACATATCTTCCTATGGTATCTTACAGAGATGGTGTTTGTTTCGAATGTGTACTCGAAAAACATCATCGAGATAGTTTTGAACAGCATGCCCCCTGGCACGCCTCAGCCCCTTTACAACTTGTGCATAGTGATTTATGTGGTCCACTTCTAGTTGTTTAATTCTCTGGATACAAGTATTTCTTAACTTTCATTGATAATTTCTCCAGACGCACTTGGGTATATTTCTTAAAACTCAAGAGTGAAGTCTTTAACACGTTCTTGGCCTTTAAGGCCTTTGTTGAGAAACAATATGGACATAAAATTCTTAAGCTAAGATCTGATAATGAGGGAGAATATGTTAACAACAAACTCATCAACTTTTGCATTGAACATGGAATTCAAATGCAACATATTGTTCCATATACTCCACAACAAAATGGTGTAGCTGAAAGGAAGAATCACACCTTAAAGGAAATGGCTAATTGTATGCTTCAATCTAAAGGACTTAGTCTTAATTTTTGGGCAGAAGCAATTAAGTGTGCAAATTACATAGTAAATCACACTCCTACTAAGGTTTTAAAGAATATCACTCCAGAAGAAGCATGGAGCTCAATTAAACCAGATGTAAGTCACTTTCGTGTTTTTGGAAGTGAAATATGGGCCCATATTCTCGATGAGAAACATAAAGACTTAGAACCTAAGAGTGAAAAATGTATTTTTGTTGGATATTTTGAAGATGTCAAAGGATATAGACTTCTTCCACCTAAATCCAGAAATGTTATCATTAGAAGAGATGTAAAGTTTGCTGAAAATATATCGGCCTACGAGCTTAGTTCAACGGATGTGCCACATCTTTCTATCCCTTCTACTTCCAAAAATATTTCTTCTTCAGATGATGACAACAAGGATGAAAATCCTCCCCCACCTTCTTGGGATCCTCCTTCAGCTTCTCAACTTTCAAAATGGGTCCATGCTACTCGGGATGCAGCAAGTTCTCTTGCAGGTGATCCTACAGATCAACGATGTACATGCTCTTAGTTAAATAGATATTCTTCTTTACTGGCTCAAGATTCAACAAATTATGATCGTGACACCTTTGTAGAAGCTTCAGGTCATCCAGATTGGGACACAGCTATGAATGAAGAATATCGTTCATTATTGGAAAATGATACATAGGATCTTGTTCCTCTTCCAAAAGGACGAAAACTTGTTATATGTAAATGCGTTTACAGAACCAAGTTTGGACCAAATGGAAAATTTGATAAAGATAAAGCTTGTCTTGTTGCTAAAGTTTTTTCATAGTTTGAAGGCATTGACTGTACTAAGACCTTCTCCCTTGTTTCCAAAATGAACTCTATACGCCTTGTTCTTTCCCTTTCTGCCTCTTTCAAATGGGAAGTCCATCAGATGGATGTTAAATTTTCCTTCTTGCATGGGGACTTGCATGAAGAAATCTATATGGAACAACCTCATGGATTTATACAAACAGACTCTAGCCTTGTATGTCGGCTTAAGAAATCCCTTTATGGTCTCAAGCAAGCCCCTCAGGCTTGGTATTCCAAAATGGATAACTTTCTTCTAGATACTGGATTTTCTAGGTGTCATTCTGACAATACTGTCTACACCAAGTAAGTGGGTAAGTCTCTTATCATTCTTTTTATTATGTTGATGATCTTATCCTTATTGGTAGTGATCCCAACCTTATAAACCATGTGAATTCCATCCTTAAAAATCAGTTTGAAATGACAGACTTAGGACACTTGCATTATTTTCTTGGTCTTCAAGTCTTGCAATCCAAAGAAGGTATTTCCCTTTCCTAGTCCAAGTATGCATGTGATCTTCTACGCCATTTTCACATGGAAGACTATAAGCCAGCCCCTTCTCCCTTTTAGTCTAGAGCCAAACTTTTAGTCACTTGTACTTCCACTTAAGTTGATGCTACCTTATACTGACAGCTTGTAGGAAAAATTTTGTATCTGACCCATACCCCTCATCACCTTTCGTTTGATGTTGGCCTTATTGCTTGGTTTATGCAAAACCCACATGAAAGTCATTGGAAAGCAGCTAAAAGAATATTTCATTATATTCGAGGTACAGTTCAGTTTGGGATTCATTACAGTGCATAAGCATATCCTCTATTGGTTGGTTTCACTTATTCCGATTAGGCTGGTGACCCTGATGATCGGAAGTCTACTGTAGATTATGTCTTCACTCTTGGCTCTGGACCTATTACATGGGATTGCAAGAAACAAAGTGCCATTTCTTTTTCTTTAGCAAAAGCAGAGTATCGTGGCACCGTAGAAGCTAGTAAGGAAGCCATGTGGCTTCGTTAGATCCTGTCAAAGTTTGGCTTTCGACAACAACATCCGACTACACTGCGGTGTGATAATCAAAGTTCCATTCATCAGAAACTCATGCATGTCAATTATGAGAAATACCCAGTTGAGACTAGACTGCAGGGACAATGTACTATCGGTTGTATAATTTTTTGAGTTGTACATATGGTGCATGCAATCAGGAACTGAACCTAGAAGGGATTGCACAGTTTTGGATGACTGGTTTCCATTTAAGATGGGCTAATCAACCATAAGAATTGCACAAGGAAATAGGGACTGGGAGAGTTGGAGAATTTGCTAAGTGTTGGCTAAAAGTTTACTCGTGAGTTGGAGATTGATTTTACTGAGTTCTGGGATTATTCTTGTGAGAACAAGCATTGTATTATCATCTTGGATTTCTGATTAATGCAATATAGATAGTAGGGGTTTTGAGTTGTGGCTTTCCCTGATACTTATTGTGTTATGTGCCATTGATTTGTCTTCCTCTTGTTATTATTGTTTTCATCGATCTATTGGATTTCGCTGGTTGAAAGTAGAAGTAGATTCTTGCATTGTGCTTTAGTAAATTGCATGAGCTTGTGAATCTACAAGAAAATATACACTCACCCTCATCAATAGAAACCAAGCCTTACCACAATCCCCACCGGATCACTAGGTCAACACAATAAACATATAATATCAGGCTTTACCATGATGTCCACAACACCACTAGGACAAAACAAGCATGGATACCACCAGATTTCTCCACCTACATCGCGAGGAATTTTCTTGTCTCCTAGTCTCTAGGATTTACCGCAATCCACAGTCTGATCCAGGGATCACTAGGCCATAACCAAGACACCAGTCTCTGGGCTTTACCACAATCCATCCTGAATCACTAGCCCCTAACTGAGACTCCATTCTCCATGCTTTACCGTACATCCCATCCCAGATTACTAGGCCTGATGGAGAGCACCGACCTCTAGGCTTTACCGTATATCCCCGCATTAATCGGTCAAGGATTATGTTGCGCCACTAATTTATCATTATTATTATCACTTCTTAACATCCATTTCATCCATTTCTATTGTTCTATTTATCATAATTCATCATATAATTCCATTTCATAATTATTTATGCTCTTGTGGATAAGTAATACTTGTTCTCCTTTAATTTTAATAAATTGATGATTATTATGCATGATTTTACCAATGATGGTTTTGTTATAACATCACTCGCCATTTTAGCCTCCAATATCTCTTCCAGATTGCAAATTTGATCTTCAACTCATAATCAAATATTCCAACTCAGAAATTTCTTGGGATAAAAAGTGACAGTTTTGCGTTGGACGTTTT
Source organism: Pinus taeda (assembly GCA_000404065.3). Classification (NCBI taxonomy): domain Eukaryota; kingdom Viridiplantae; phylum Streptophyta; class Pinopsida; order Pinales; family Pinaceae; genus Pinus; species Pinus taeda. The sequence continues at coordinate 251,823 of APFE030171149.1, forward strand.
GGGAAAATGAAGAAGAATCTTGAAAATCCGAGACACGGGTTTTGTGCAAAACATACCAAGTTAGTTTTCCAATGATTTTTTTCCCAAAATTAGGTCTGGATTGAGAGAAAATAAAGGTTCTTCAAAGGACATTTTCGTAGATAATATGTTGTGGCCGTTTTCCAAATTGCCCCAATAGAAACACCAGATTCGACTTGTTCCAGCTGAATCATGATGGAAATATATCTCAAATCTCATCTTGCTTATTGAGATTTTGTAATCAATCTAAATTGTTAGGGGAATCATTTTGTTGTAAATTTCCCTTTATTTTTTATGTATTTAAAAGACACAAATCAGAGAGATATGGGAGATAACACATATAAAGCAGATCAGATATTGAAGGGTCTTCCTTCCGTGTGTAACAACAAAACTTTAGTTTGTAATTCCTTTTTATGGATTAATGATAATATCAACATATTGTAACTCGGTGTAGTCAATAATTCTTAGCCATGGCCATGATCGAAGAGTTGGGCCCACTCTTTTGATTAGGTGTTGTTGGACAAAATTTGTGTGGATATGAATGCTTTCCAATTATACCGTCAACGCTTTATGGTTGTTGTTTCATTTACTTGATGCTTTATTATCTTGTTGCTGTTTGATAATTGTTGTTACTTCAGATTGTTACTTAGAGTTGGTGTTATTTAATTTGTTGTTACTCGATTTGTAGAACTCTTGGACCTTGTATTTCGTAATTGCTCAAAACTGGGTAGGGAACTTGTGGCTTGCATAGACCTTGCACGATAACCTTGAAATAATCAGACGGACCCTGACTTGACAAATAAATGTAAGAGGGTATGAATATATAAACTTGTATTAAGAGCCCAACAGATTCCTAGGCCCACTGAGGCACACAATACCTAGCTTTGCCGTAACCCACAGTTTGGTTCAGGGGTCACTAGGCCCGTGGCTTTACTGCAATCCACAATCCAGTTCAAGGATCACTAGGAAATGTGTTCTTTCTTTTGGAGATCCACCTCACTTAGATTTGAATCCATCTAGAAATCCATCTCAACCAAAACATGAGAACCCCATCACACCATGGCTATTTGGAAATGGCAGGGCTAGGCGTCACACCTGGCAAAACCCATGCCATAACAACAAAGAACCACATGCAATACAGTGCATGCCAAGTCTAGCAAGGAAAACACTCATGCAAATCAATACCTGTAAAGAATATTGTTGTGGCTGCTTAATCCCACTCTTCCTTGCTTGATCTTTGCTTCCTTTTGCCTTCTTTCTCCAAATCCCAAGTATGCGATACTCCTCCAAGAGTACTCCAAGAAACTCTAAGTGTCCAAGAGTATGAGAGAGAGAGAGAATATAAAAGAGCTCCACCAAAAACCTGTCAAAAGCTTGCCAGCCGATCCTTAGAAGCCTTTTTATCAATGAGGCCTCTATTTTCTTCATTTTCCATTATTTTCTTTCAATTTCCTCCTCACATGCAACCCGCGACACCTTCCTTTTCTCCTAATTTCCATTATTTTCATAAATAAATGTGCCAAAAATGCCATTTTGTCTTTCCAAAGCCTTCACCATTTCCTTTAGCCATAATAACCAAAATTAACTCCCACTAATATTTTTTTTTCCCACCATTCAAGTTGGAATACAAGTCCCATGATCATGGTCTTATATATTTTTACATGGATTTTTAACCAAGGCTGTTACAACTAACTTAGGATCCAAATAACTAATAGAAGGGGGTTGAGAAACCCCAGTAAGAAAATGACCTTTTGACCATGAAAAACCTCAAGAAAAGGGGATTCCCCTTTCAACATTGCCAACGAAAGAATTGGTGCCCTCCTCGTAGAGACCAAAACCACCAGAGCAGACAAAAAAAGGTCCCTAGAATGGGATCATTGAGTCATAATCCACAAAATCCTGGTTAACCATGTGTCCCCACTCGAACTGTGCCAGATCAACACATCTCCAAATCCCCTGTGAGTAAAAAACTGGGTGTTGACAAAAAACCCATAATAAAACAGAGACATGGGAGTGGACCAGGTAAAAAATATACCCGCTGAGGGAAAAACACCTTTAGAAGAGGATAAAAGAGTAGGGAAGGACAAGTATCTAGCCACACCACCTTAATAACAATGATAGAAACTTATGACAAAGCATATAAACATGCCCCCCTACACCGCACAAAGATCAGGGGAACATTGTTGTTGAACATAGTGGAGTTTATATGAACACAAACTCATGTTCACATATTGAAGAATATCAGAAATATAGTTATCTTTGTATCAACACAAGTAAAGGATATCATAAATATAGTCATTTTTATTTGGAATAAAGAGGTGCATGGTATTCAAGGGCATGGATTGGATTTCTTATTTTTTTTGGTGGTGTAATAGTCATTTTTTAAGAAGTCCTAAACATAAATTAATTAATTAATTATTATTTTTAATTAATTTATTATTTTTTATTATATAATAAATTTAAATCGGGAGGAAAAATGTTATAGGTAAAAAATAGTGTTATAGGCAAAATTCTTTTGGTCTGAATGGCAACAAACGGTGTTTGTCGAGTTGAAGCGTCACCTCTGCTCTGCATGAGTTGAAGCATCACCTCCGTTTGATGTTGGATACTAAGCTCACTAAGTCCATGACCTTCCACCCCCAAACTGATGGCCAAACAGAGGTCGTCAATAGGATTATCATGCACATTTGCGCATGTACAAATCGAAGCATCCACGCACATGGGATGAAATCCTTCCCTATGTTCAGGACAACTACAACAGAGCTTTCCATCACATCCGCCAGTAGGTCTGTGACACATTAGACAGAGCTAATGTTAAGTACAATCAACGTCATGATCAACATCGGGTGCCACACAAGTTCTAGGTGGGCGACAAAGTTTTTTTACATTTGCAGAAGGAGCGCCTCACAGGGCCCCACTGAAAGATTTTCCTGCTCCGATATGGGCCATAAACCATCACCAAGGGTATAGGGGATAATGCTTTCAAACTCAACATTCCATCATTCCTTGGCATGCACCCAATATTGAACGTGGACCGACTGCATCCATATTTCCCCCTATTGTTGGACAAATCCAATGTTGCTGAGCAGATGACACCAACATAGCTCAACCCAAGTTGCATCGAACAGGACACAACTGATAGGATCATGGACACACAAATCAAGAACACTCACCAATAGAGGATCCAGCTATATCAAGTTGTCAAAGCAGGCTAACTCCCTCACCAAGGCAAGTGGTTCACCGGGTACTAGGTTCAACAAAAATTTCCTCACCTCATGGAGGCTCTGCATGCAATGAGTACCATTTCTTCCTAAGGGGGATGGACTGATCCAGGTGGATATTAGTGGATACCCGTATATTCCACCTAGACCTCTAGTCGGTTTAATTAGTTTCCTTGATTATAACAACGTTTACTATTTTTAACACTTTTTGGGTCCTAAACTTTCGAAGTTGTTTTGACCCCTAAATGACATTTTTTGAGGTGTGCAACAGACTCGTATCCATCGACAAGGGCCTATTGCGAATCCTATAACACCCTGAGAGATATTTCCAACGAGGTATTGTACGTGCCAAATGGAGATCATATGACCAAGTTACGACCTCAGGAAGTTGGTTGCCCAACTAATCCCAATGGGGCCCACAAACTCTTGGTGTTCCATCTCCTGGGGTTAGGGTTTTAGTTTTTTAGGGTTTTCCTCTTATAGTTCAATAATAAAAAAGCACTTGAGCCTCATTGTAACACAATTCATAGGAATGTACCCGCCACATTTCTTCTCAGAGATAAGCTACCGTCGCCTGAGCTAGTTTATTTCCATTATGTATGTAAGCATATTTCAGTTATGTGTTATTAATGAAATGAAGTTTTATTTCTGCTACATCTTTGTGTATGTTTATATCTATATTTTGTTGCGTTCTTGTATACATTTGGATCATCATGAGATTTGAAAATTAGCTGGAACCAACCCTTTGCCAATAAGAGAATCTCTGGAGCCTCTAAAACCCTCGAACAAACCTTTGGGTCCTGCCACTCTACAAGGGTATCCATACAAAACTTTCAACCTCGAGCTCGGCTCACCAGTGATCTCTCAGCTAAGTCCACTACCTAGGACATCTCTACGTCATCCCCAAGGCATAAATTGCATGGAGCCGAAATAATGTTACAATTTTAAACCATGTGTTTCTTTTTCTTCTTTAGAGGGTTTCCTTGATCATTAGAATCCAAGGGATTAGGGCTTTCCAATTCCACCTTTGGAGCTGTCAAGCTAGAAGTATCATCAACAAGATCCTAGCCCTCATGAAACTCTAGGAACTAAGGATGAATGACACCCATAAAAGGAAGAGGCATGGATTTTATGAGCACATTAGAAAAAGCCTCCAATGTCACTAGGAAACCACCACCATATGAAGAATCCAGATAAGATGAAACCCCACCACTAACAGATGGAAAAGGCAAACCCAAATCTTGGAATCTCGTCGAAAAGGACCCAAAAAACCCTAATAGTCCAACACTGGAAGAGGGTGTGACCAAAGGATGGAAACCACCCTCACAACTGGTGTGGGTAAAAACATGGGAGAAATGAAATTATTTGCGTGAGTAACCATCGGCGTGGGATTTGGATAACTAATAGAAGGGGGTTGAGAAACCCCAACAAGAAAATGATCCTTTTGCCATGAAAAACCTTAAGAAAAGGGGAACCCCCTTTCAACATTCCCAGTGAAAAGACTGGTGCCCTCCTCGTAGAGACCAAAACCATCGGAGAAGACAAAAAAATGTCCCCAGAATGGGGTCATTGAGTCATAATCTACCAAATCCTAGTCATCCATGTTCCCCACTCGAACTATGCCATATCAACACACCTCCAAACCACCCGTGAGTAAAAACCTTGGTGTTGACAAAAATCCCCTAATAAAGTAGAGAGATGGGAGTGGACTAGGTAAAAACTTTACCCGTTGAGAGAAAAAAAAACCTTCATAAGAGGATGAAAGAGCAGTGAAAGACAAGTATCCAACCACACCACCTTAATAACAATGATAGAAAATTATGATAGACCATATAAACATGCCCCCTACACCGCAGAGACCAAGTGAGGGCATGCCTCTCGCAGACATCAAAACACTAGTTTCCCTCCATAGTTTGACAACCGCCACCAATCTCCAGTTTCAAAAAATAATAATAATATATGAGTTAAATACATGTACATTTAACAAACATGAAATAAATTTTTTAATCGTCGAGATTTATAATCTATAAATAACATTTGTTACAATAGCATGGGCCAATACTATCTCTTATCAATACCACATGCCCAAAAAACCATATCTCATTTCATATGGCACTTATTCATATGATTTATTTATTTTTAATTTAATTAATATAATTAAAATGACAAAATAAACATAACTACTTTTGAGATAAATATGAATCTTTGATATGTTAATATTATTAAGAATATTCTATAGAAGTTTAAATCCCTATCATCCACCTAATAATTATTGATTATTAAATTAAAATTTTGAAAATATTTTATTTATTTATTTTGTAAGTCAAAGTTCTATTCATTTGTCAAAAAAGAAGTACATCAGTAGCAAAATGCAAGTAGTCTAACCTCGATCAGGTTTGTCGACTACTGGTATCAACATATGACAAAGAAATAGAAGAACAACTAGAGACACAATCCACAACTTATGAGGCCAAAAGCATCAGAAAACACTTAAAACAAGTAAAACACCTATAACCATGCCTAGTCATCAGAGGTAATAGGAGTAGGATTTTCCTGAGCAATCCCTACAGGAGGAGGAGGACAAACAAAACATTGGACGTGCTCTTCAAAGTGAGTCATCCATTACTCCAGCTTCTCCACCTTCTCAGATAGCAAATTCTAACCACGCCATACCACCACGACCCTCTCCCGTACATGACACTGAAAGTAATGCATCTTGTTCAGCGTAGCAATAATCTCTACATGTTCTTTCTGTCGATCCCTCTCAGAATTTTCTAAGCGGTCCATTACAAACTAAATCAAATCCCGATAATTTTCCAAACATCAATGTCAATCTATAGTCTCCCCATGCCCAGGTCGTCACACCTTACCCCAACTTCTAGTGCCACCTCTACGCATTGTTCCACCCCTCTTCGATGTCTGCATGGTTCACCCCCCACGATCGGCCATCGAGCCGCCTCGACCACCATGAGTCCCTGAAGCCGCCCGACCCGTGTTGTCGGCAGTTCGACCACACCAACTAGAACTTGGAGGTTCCTCAACCGCCATTGCCACTTGCAAATGCGAGCTCCACCCCCTCTAGCGGACCAAAATTCTCTTTGACGGGGGAAGAGAGTGAGCATTACGTGACATAGGGTGCATTGTAACAGAACAAAATGCACCAATTAACTACGAAGTAGGCCAACCATTAACAAAGCACACCAATGAAATGAATGCAGAGAGACTACTCAAACACATCAAAGGGTCACCTACAAACTTGCCCAAGGGAAATATAGGAAGTAGAGACACAAGCCCAACAACAAAACAGTTAACCATTGACTCACACACCTTGAACCCTCGTGGATAAATCATTAACTAGATGTCCTTAGGACAAACAACCTTCCACCAACCCAAGTATCTAATTGCCCAACCATGGTTCGAAGATGACCACGAAAATCCCTCAAGAATATAGAACCCCAGAGGAAAACCACTCGATAGGGTAGACCGAATACCCTAAAAACACAAAAGAAAACCAAGAGTGGAATTACCCAACCACCGACAACAAGGCTCGTGGTCAACCCAATAACCAGATACATAGCACTGAAACCACTTAGAAAAGCCAGAAACCGCACACGAGAAAGGATACCTTCCAATTTTGTGACCCTAATGTTGAGGAGGGGTGTCAACTGTGGAAGCACCACCATTCCCACACAGGGCACCAACGAAAGAGGTCAAGAAGGCCACCAAAGCTCAACCGACACCCATCAGGCCTCCACAAAACCATAGTTGCATACTAGATCGGAAGAGCGCCCCCTCCATATACCAACTTCGTTCACTCACTCCCACTCCCAACGAGGATGATGGGAATTTTGCACACCAAACATTTACTCCCCGTGCTTAGAGTGCGGTGAGAGGACAGGGAGGTTGACCCGTACACTAACGACTAGGTGTTCAACGTCATTGACCACACGTTTCGATACCCTCCATGTTTATCACCCCATCGGGGATTTGAAAATCTTATTTCAAAATAAACATACCTACCAATTTAATAAATAGTATTAAATCATAATTAATCATATTATTTTAAAAGCATTAATATATCATCAATAATATTTTAAAAATCATAATATATATATATAGATATATATATATAATAACAATTATTTCAAGCCAACTAAGCTACACAAGAATGACATCAACTTAATTATTACAAAAGGACAAAATAAGTATCAAACTATTGGAAAAAAGAAAGGGGTATTAATATAAACTAAAATCTCAACATAGATTAACATAGATTATAATGGGTAATTATTGTGCTGAAATTAAAAACAATTTTAAGTAAAATAAATGATATGATATAGACGTTATTATTAAATTGAAGTGATGCAATTATATCAATTTTAAAATGAAATTTATTTTGCAAATGGAGGATTTTTTCAAATTGAAAAAATAATATAAAAAATAGTGTATAATTAATTAGTTTATGTAAAGTTGCATCATAAAGTAATAAAGAGTCAATTGGTTAAGAGTGAAGAAACCTTTGCTGGCTAGGTGCCTCAAGAGGCCAGGGGATAGGGCATATGATTGATTTCATCCAACCCAGGGGTCCCTACCAATTCTTACATTCTTCCCATCGCCCGCTTTCCAGGCAAGACCTTGTTCAATCACAGAGAAGGCCTCAACCGTAGCCTTCCAGATAACGGAGGATTGTTTCGTCCTCTTATCCTGGCTTCGAATCCAATCTTCCAAGGGCATAGGGTCGATGTACCTTCTTTTAATCACCCTTGTCCATAGGTTTTCCATTGTGATAAGTCTCCATCCTGACTTGGCAGCCAAGGAAAGACTGAAATCTGGAAGCCGCTTGATTCCCCAACTGCCCCATTCTTTTGGCCTAGCAATCTTGTCCCAAGCCACCCATGGGAGAACTGAGTTCTCATTTGAGCCAGCCCATAAAAATCTGCAACACAACCTTCTTATTTTCTCCATAATGCCTTTGGGTATCCAAGTAAGGGCAGCCCAATAGACCGGGATAGCTAATAAAACAGATTTTAATAAGGTCATTCTACCTGCTCTAGAAAGCCATTTGAAGCTCCAATGAGAAATTCTTGCTTCTATCTTTGCAATTAACCAGTGCCAGTCCTCTTTTTTGTAAGCGTCCCGTTTTAACTAGAATCCCAAGTATTTGAAGGAAGTGTCCAAGGGCTGGATATGGAAAGGAAAAAGATTTGACATTAAAGTACATTCTCTCCTATTGAACCCTGCCACACAGACTTGAGATTTTCCAGAATTTATCTGCATACCTGTGGCTTTCATAAATAGTTCAAAAATGTTTTTAAGCTCCTTTAATTCATTAAGAGATCCATTGGAAAATATCAGTATATCATCAACAAAGAGCAGGTGTGATATATAAAGGTTAATAGCAACCTCAATACCTTTTAGCTTGTTTGATCTTCTGGCTTTATGAATCAGCCTGCTAAGCCCTTCCGCCACCAACAGGAAGAGGAGAGGAGATAGTGGACATCCTTGTCTGAGTCCCCTTTGACTTTTGAAGAAAGGGGATGTAGCCCCATTGATCAGAACCGCAAAACTGACATTTGAAATACAACCCATTATCCAGCTTATGAAAGAATAGTTAAATCCCAAATGTGTGAGCAATAACCTGAGGAATAACCAGTTAATTCGATCATATGCCTTGAAGAGGTCAATTTTTAGGATCACCCCTTTCTTCTTCTTTTGTTTGACACTATGAATGACCTCTTGGGCAACTCCAATGGCCTCATGTATTTGCCTTCCATCCAGGAAGCCGAATTGTTCCATTGAGATGTTTCTGGACAATATAGGAACAAGTCTGATTGCTATCACCTTTGCAATAATTTTATAAATGCAATTACAAAGAGAAATAGGCCTGAAATCTTCGAAGGTTTCCGGTTCATCTTTCTTAGGGATAAGAGCGATGAAGGTTGAATTAAAAGGTCTATAAATTTCTCCTTTCAGCCTTGACTCTTCCACAACTTCAGTGATATCAGATCCAATTAAATCGAAAAAATGGAGGAAAAGTTCGATAGTCCACCCATCAGGACTGGGACTTTTCTCCTTTCCCATATTTTTCATTGCAGCCTCAACCTCTTCCTTGGAGACAGGGGTTGATAACTCATCAGCTTCGTCCTCCTCAATGAATCTTGGAAAACATTGAGCTGTCCTCATGACTTCTGCAATGGTGGCCTCTCCAGAGTCCGAGAAAATTCTCTGAAAGTGCCTCTGGCCCAAGCCCGAGAGATATGTGAACGTTTTAACCACCCTGCCTTCTTAATCTTTTAGGCTCCAAATGGTATTTGCAGATTTTCTACCTTTTGCATAGTTGTGAAAGAACCTTGTATTTTCATCTCCTGATTTTAGCCAGATAGCTCTGCTTTTTAGTCTCCATTCCTCTTCCTTTGCCAGAAGAATCTGATTTTGTGCTTTTTCTAATGACAGGATTCGGTCTTTTGAAGACTGGGTAGAGTACGCATCTGTATCCATACTTTCCAAAACCTTCAACTCCTCCCTGATTTTCATGAGTTCTTCATTTTGTTTTTTCTGTCTTTCTTTTGCCCATGTCATGGTCGCTTTCTTTAGTCTTTTCAGGTTTTCCATGAATAAGAAACTCTTGTTCTCATTGGCATTCCTGTCAGCGAGAATCCAAGTTGATTTGAAAAGGTTATTAAAGGATGGGTCTTGCAGCCAGGAGGAGTTAAATTTAAAAGGAGCAGGAGGCTTTGGGGGGGGGAAGAAAGATCCAAAAATATCGGGAAATGGTCTGAATTCCCAATCTCCTCAACCCATTGCCGAAAAAGGGGAACTTTTAAGATAAGGCCTTCAGAAATCAGAAAGCGATCCAGTCTTTTTGCAATCCTATCCTCCCCAGTTCTTCTATTTCTCCATGTTGGCTTTAACTTGATCGGGGAGGGATCAATGAATTTATTGTCTGAGAGAACTTGATAGAAAAAGTCCGACAGGGGATCCTCCCTGGCTGAGGGACCCCAAGCCTCCGCTCTGCCCAAAGAAAAGTTAAGATCACCTCCCACAACCATCAGAGGCGATTTCATCAATGATTTTGCTAGCAAGTCCGACCAGAAAACCTCCCTTCCTTGACATGGCCCATAAATATTTACAATTTGGAAGGATGAGGGAAAGTCTGGTGTGATTATTTCCATGCCCAGAGCATTCTTCAGTCCCCATAGGTTTAAACACTTAATTCTTCCCTCTCTGTAGCCTATGGCGAGACCCCCCGAGTGGCCAGAAGAGTCTATAGCATGAAAGGACCAACCTGGCAATAGAGATTTCAGCATTGATTCCACCTCGAAACCTCTCCCCAGCGTTTCTTGGAGGAAGAGAATGTCAGAGTTTGAATTTTGAAGCCACTCTTTTAAGGCCAGTTTTTTAGGCTTACTGGCCAAACCTCTGCAATTCCAAGAAGACATGATCATTTTTTAACAGGTTCGGGGGTCTGCGCTGCTCTAAGGACCCCAGGGATAGAATATTGCTTCCCATCCGCCACATCTATCTTAGCTTTTAGTTTTGCTTTTGAGAGATCGGATTTTCTGCCTCGCTTACCCCTCTGCATTCCTTGAGAAGGAATCTAACCAAGACCACTAAAGGCCTCGTTCTGCTCAAGCTTAACCCCCATTGACCTAAGGTTATATGGGCATGGTGCATTTTGTGCCGGGGGAGTGAGGGGCATGAAAGGACCAACCTGGCAATAGAGATTTCAGCATTGATTCCACCTCGAAACCTCTCCCCAGCGTTTCTTGGAGGAAGAGAATGTCAGAGTTTGAATTTTGAAGCCACTCTTTTAAGGCCAGTTTTTTAGGCTTACTGGCCAAACCTCTGCAATTCCAAGAAGACATGATCATTTTTTAACAGGTTTGGGGGTCTGCGCTGCTCTAAGGACCCCAGGGATAGAATATTGCTTCCCATCCGCCACATCTATCTTAGCTTTTAGTTTTGCTTTTGAGAGATCGGATTTTCTGCCTCGCTTACCCCTCTGCATTCCTTGAGAAGGAATCTAACCAAGACCACTAAAGGCCTCGTTCTGCTCAAGCTTAACCCCCATTGACCTAAGGTTATATGGGCATGGTGCATTTTGTGCCGGGGGAGTGAGGGGTGGCCAGTTTTTGTCACATTTTAGATCAAGGAACGGTGTCTCCTCAGGATGAGGGACTGGGTCATGGGGAGACTCAACAGAAACCACACCATCCGACTGGTTTATAAATAGTGATGTAGATAATGAATGAATATCGTGCATGGGAACAGATGAGAATTCGTGATCTTGAGATGTAAGAATGGGAGGGATTGTGCACTTACCCGTGACCTCCTCGCAGGGCATAGATTGAACAGGCGAAATGATCCGGTCGGCATCCTTCCCAACATCATCCGACTGAGGTTCTACAACTTGAGTCTCCGCGGTATTCTGGAGACCTTCAGCAACTTCCTCATTCTGGACTTCCCCAGAAACCTGATCCGTCATGTTCTGAAGCGGCGGACCTTCCTTCTCCTGAGAAACATGAGCCTGATTATTCTTTGGATCTCTGAACATAGGAGTTCTTCTAAAGCACCTCCGTCTTTTGAGTAGCGGGCAATTCTTTGCGAGATGCCCGTAAGCATGACAAATATGGCAATGAAACGGCAGATGTTCGTAATCTAGGATTTGTTCGAAAAAATAATCCTTGTATTGGAGGGGAATTGTTTTGGCCAGGCCTTTGCTCAGATCAATATTAGCCAAAATGCGAGCAGTCGCCATAACCTTTGTCTCCTTGAAAGACATATCCGTCTCCAAAAAAGTTCCCAACCTATTCCCAATAGCTTTGAAAACCGCCTCTGTCCAGAGAAAAAAAGGGAGGCCTGGCGCCCTTGCCCAAACTGGAAAAACTTCAGTGCTTTCCTTGATTGCATCGAAAAGGGGAGACCAACGTTTCATCAGGACTGGTATATTCTTGATGAACCAATTTTTCCCCAAAACCCAGTCAGCTGCTGCCTTTTCTTTGAACGTTAACATAAACCATCCTTTAACAAGGCACCATGCCTCAAAGCGTAAAGGATTTCCATTATTGAAACGTTTTTCCCCCCATGTCTGAAGGTCCTCTGGAGAAAATTTCTTTCCCCTAGCCCTACCTACAATAGTACAGTCGGCTACCTCTAAGGTTTCCTCTATTGATACTTCCATGCCTAGCACCAGATTACCCCCCAGCTCTAAAGCCCCTATCGGCTTTTGGGGTTTCCTCTTACCTCCTCTTTTCCTCAGATCCTCTTCATGAGTCCTATTGCCCCCAGGGGACTCCGACCAAACTAATTCCTCGAGTCGCATCCACAGGGAAGGCATCCTCCAAATGAGGCTGTTGGAGATTAGATGGTCCTCCAGCTTGAATTTCTGAAAAGCTTTTGTCACTATAAGGGTCCCCACAAGATCCCGGAACACCTTCCTCAGCGCCATGAAACCCCTCGCATCCCCCTGATATAGTTGCTCCAGTGGCTCGAGGGTCTTTTGGCAGCGATGCCCTTGTGAGAGGGGGGAATCCTCCAGAGAGATTTTCCTTGACAGCACCAGAAGAGCGACCAAGGGATTCTGTGACCTCCAAGCCAGTTGACGGAGGGTTCCAGTTTACCACTGACTTACCCTTGAACTCCGCCGATGAAACACCTGATTTCGTCCCTTTCGCCACGGCAATCTCAGTATTTCGGTCTTGTTCGCCCTGCTTATAAACTGGGACATTCTCAGAAGCAAAATCCCCACCTTGATGCAGGAAAGGAGGAAAAGCCGCCGGAGGGTGAAGAACTGACTCTGCAAATTTTTGAACACCAAAGAAATGCTCCACACTTTGCGCTGATGTGTCCTTACCCCACATAGACAAAATATCTTCTAGTGCTGGGTCTAAATCCACCAGCTCCTCCAGGTTAACCATGGTTAGGGGCCGCAAGGGGAAAACCGACAGCAGCAATGAAACGACCGACGCCCTAAACCACGGAACCAAAACCCCAAATCGTTGATAGAGACCCGAAACACCCGCAGCTGTGAAAACAACAAAAGGGGAAAAAAACTATTTAGAGAAACGATTTTCTTGACTCGGATTAACCTCCAGTTGTCCACCAGAACCCGGCATGGAAAACTCCGCGAAGACCTGCACCTATTCACCAAAAGTAGCCTGCTGTCATTTACCCGCGTCTTGTGGGAGGTTCCTCCTGAAACCCTCGCAGCCAAACCCTAACCAGACCCATCGTTCTCCGCCGACCTTTTCCTATTCAAATTATCACCTACATATTATGTTTAATCCAAGGGAAATTTAATGTTATAAATATGTTATAAATAGACATAGAATGGAATCATATTGTAAGTCTCAAATACCATTTTTTTTTACTGAAAAAAGCATGTCAATAAAAAAAAAAGTATCAATATTAAACAAGCTCATTCCAAAGGCCATGTCTGATTAAGAAATGTACATTGATCACCGCCTACTAATTCATCTTTAATCCGAGCCATTTTTAATCATAATCCAAATATACATGGAATTGTCATATATAAATTAAAATACACTAAAAGACGTATACGCCAATAAAATATTTAAAAATATTTAACAAATTATCATAGATTTAATTAATATCTTACCAATTATGACCTCCCCAATGAAACTAAATAGTAATCAAAACTTTTCAAGTGAGTTAAAAGTGAAGAAACACAAAAGATATATCATGCAACTATATGAAATGTATGAAAAGCCCTCCTACACTAAATTTAGTTGATCCCCTTGCTCCTAGCAAATCCGAATCCAAAACCAAATCCATTCATGCATCCATAAATTTGGAAATAATATAATTGGACATGAAAATAACAAAGATAAAACAACTCAATTTATATTATAGAGAAATATAACATAAATAAATGCATAATTTCGAGAAATATAAATACAACATTATCAATTCATAAAGTGCATAAATATAAGTACGTCATTAATTATTTTGGCTTTGAAACTCTTGTTGGAGCAAGTGTTGAGTTTGAGAGAATGTGATCCTTGGTTGGTTGAATAATTACACAATTATATCTATGGCCTACAATAAAAAATATCATTTATTAATGTTTATAGCGGAATGTTCTTCAAATATTTGTTCCAAAGTTGTAATCCATTAAGGGTGGACTCAATGTCGCTACAGGGGTGCTTTGTAAATTAGTGATTCAAAATCTAATTCAAAGCATGTGAATTCAAAATCTAATTCAAGGTATGTGAACTTTGCACCCATCCTAAGATTTCTTCCTAAAAGACTCAACACTCAACCCATATGTCACCCATATTGCATGAAATCACCTTGCAACCCTTGAACCATTCATTTTTCAATTGAAACAATTTGCCACCTATGGAGGTGGATTTGCACCCATCCCTAAGATTTCTTCCTAAACCATTCATTTTTCAATTGAAAAAATTGACCACCTATGCTACCTTGTAGAGGTGGATTTCCTTGGCCTCCGAATGAAGTTATGGCTTTTTCCCTGGCCTACAAATGAAGTTATGGTTGGAGTTATGGATTTTTCCTTGGCCTACCAATGAAGTTATGGCTTTCTCTACAGTAATGGGTTATGGCTTTCTCTACAGTAGATTACATTCCCTTTGAGGCATGTGTTCATCAAAGTTCGTAACATCACTTATCCCAAAATCTATCATAGGTTTAGTGCAACGAAACCGGCTACCACTTGGTCATTCCTCAATGAAGGTAGCCGATGAAGCTACTTTTAGTGACATGAATTATGGAGCTAGTGATTAGAAAGCACACTCTCTCTAGCACCCCACCCACATAGAGTGGAAGTAGTGTCAGGAAGAGACTCCAATTCTTATTGATTGAACTCATCCCCTACAATTAATTCCATCCCAAAGCAGAGATTACAAGTTTGGAAATATTTTTACAACCTAACACTCTACTCAACACAACCTATAAAAATTTTGGACTTGCATATTCGCCTCTAGCAAACTAGATTCATTTGATGGAGATGTAGCATAGTTTGAAAAGGCATATAGGTTGCCTAAATTGACATCTTGTTTATAAAAGTTGATTATGAGAAAATGTACATTCCAGTAGAGTGGCCCTTCATTTTGGACATTATTCCTACTTTGTTGGGATGCCTCAAATGAGACACATGTTCTTCCAAGGAGGTTACATGGTGGAAGTTGAATTTGGGTGCAATTCAAGGCATGGAGTGTACAATTCATTTGTCCTTACCTTGATTATTTGTGCAATTCAAGGCATGGAGTGTACAAGTCATTCGACCTATTTAGAGAGTTTATAATCAAGTAGATCAGCTTATCAAATGTATCTGACAAAGGTGCCCCTTGCCCACAAGGCTCTCATGTGTGTTGGTGGTTAAAGCTCTTAGCTATCTACTTTCTAAGGTGAATTTAGGTGTTATTCGAGGAATCCTCTTCCCAAACTAGAGGTTAGGTGTCGCTTTATTGGCAATCTCAATCTCAATAGGTGTTATTCGAGGAATCAAAGGCCATATTGATAGTGTCGCTTTTTGACATTCTTAAAAGACCAAATTTTTGAGGCTCTGTAGACAGAGAATTCAATGGGATAAAACTTAGTAATATATGAAGATAGAGAATTTAGTGGGATAAAACTCAGTAATATAAACATTGAAAATGGCCTCTTTGTTGCGCTTTACAATTGTAGCTATCACAAGAAATGCTTCCTTTGCACTAGCATATTGTTGCATTAATTCACAAAATATATATGAATGTTACAAACAATCATGCATATGTTCACACCACTTATAGTTGAACTTCCATTTACTTGGCTTCATGGTGTGGTTCACTACTGTTATTCACTTGTTGGTTTACTATTTCACCAGGGGTCTTTGTTACTATTTATAAAAAGCTCATGATCTTTGATGTAATCAATTGTACTCATCCTAATTATTATATATTCACCAACTTGCTCTCTCCATCTCAATTACTCACACCCACCACCACCCCGCCCCAAGTTACTTCACTTGTTCCCCTCCTAGTCAGTGGTCACCCTCCCAATTAGTTAACTTCCTATTTTCTCAAATATGTTGACATAGATGAGTTGATCCACTCAATTTTGTATAGTTTAATATGATGTTGTTGAGTTGTCCCCAAGGGAGAAGATTTTGTTGACGAGGGGAACTTCTTTTCATGGATATGGGGTCCCATCAAATCTTTCATTAAAAGTGTGCTCCATAATAACAAGATATTAGTTATAACATGTATCAGAGCATGTCATCACAAGTATTATATCGACATTATTTCATAACCAAAACATAACAATTATCGCAAGCTAATAGAGAATATAACTTGCCCAACACATGTACATTATTTTGTTATTACGCATATACATAACTAGATATGCAATATGGCAAAGAAACAAATCATCATGTCCCTATATACAAAAATACTATGAAATCATCACATCATGGTAATGGTACATAACATGAATATTGATAATGAAAATGAATCAAAAACTTTAATGTTATGGTATAAAACAAATAATAATGTGAATATATGCAATATGGCAAAGAAACAAATCATCATGTCCCTAAATTCAAAAATAATATGAAATCATCACATCAAGGTAATGGTACATATCATGTCCTCCTCCTAGCGCAGACTCGGTCTCCCTCTCTGCTTCTACTGACATCCCAAATCCTTATGGCTCCTTCTCTGGCCGGTATCCTAATACCCGTAGTGGCAGGGGACGAGCTCAACTCCAAGGTACAGGAAGGAGGGATGTCGCTGTCCATACAGCCAATTTTCCCCTTCCCCCTCACCCAGCTCCCCACACAACGCAATTCCGATTCCATAGCACCCTGCATCGACCCGTTATCACCACCAATGTCACCATCACTTTCTCTAAGGAAATCGACCCGCCGGTTGCTTCGCCAGAGAACAATGGTGAGCAGTAAAGGGCCGCACAGAGAAACAGAAGCAATCACAACCCAAGCAAACAACAGCTCGACGAAGATGTTGCCAACCTGCATGGCAAAGAGATGGTTGGCAGTTAGTAGGCTCCTGAGGGCAGAATTGGCGACACGCAGGCTTCAAGAAGCAGACCGGGAGACACGTCAGGACCGCATGCAATTGCGGGCAGCTTCGCGAGCGCCCATTCAGCTCGGGGAAGCGACATGTCAGCTAAGGAGGAGGATTGGTACCAGTACGCGTCTCTGATCGAGGAAGACCCTGCCCCAGACAATCTCTAGAATCGACACTTGGCAACGAGGTGTCGCCCTTCTGCCAGTTGGATGCTTTTTTTATGAATAGACAATTTCGGTTATGTTTTTGTTCTGTCCAAACTTTCCCGGTTATGTTTATGCAATGTTTGATATGTTATTGGTCAAAACTGATAACCCCTTATGAGGATCAGACAAATCTGCAACCAACTTGCAATAATTGGAGAGGCAATATTGGATGTAGAGCTAGTGAATATTGCTCTAAATGGTTTCATTAAGGCTTGGAAACCATTCATTATGGGCATTTGTGCCCGTGAACAAATTCCCAAGTGGGAGAGACTTTGGGATGAGTGTATCCAAGAGGAGACTTGTAAAGAGTTTAGGACCAACAAGCAAGGAAAAGGAGAAGCAAATGAAACCTTGGCAATGGTCAGCAAGATGAAGAAGACCAAGAGGAAAGCTTTCATCGAGAAAGGTGGAAATCAAGGAGGGACAATAGTCTAGGGAGAAGAGAGATATGAGCAAAGATCAAATGCTATATCTGTCATAAGAATGGCCATTTTTTTTCTCAATGTCCATAGAGGAAAAAGGGCAAGGGAAACTCACAGAAAGTTGCAACAACAACAAAAACAGTTGACCAAGCCTACTTCCAAGTTCGAGAGTCACTTTTTGTTCGAAATATAATAGCCATGGTTGGTATTTTTCATCAAAAGAAAAAGGAAAAATTAGATTTGAATTTAATGGCTCAAAAAATGTCAAGTCAGCCTCCTCCTTGATCAAGTCGGCCCCAAGTTAGCTAGGCCCCTTGGAGGCACACTTTCGACCACTTTGGAAGACTATAAATATGAGACCTCTCCCCCTCACTTTGAGGCTCAATAAGCTCTTGTTTTTATCTTTGTTCCAATGAAGAAAGGAGTATGAGGAGGCCGAATTTCAAGAGGAAGGAGGAGGAGAGGCGTGGTAGCTCTTGTTACTAGTTAGATGTTATCTTGATATCCTATTTCAAGATTTATTGATGAACATTGAACTATCTCTCTCATAAGGAAATATTTTTGGGTTTTCCCCTTGTGGGTTTTACATTGGCCTCAAGTGTAATTTTTCGTATCTCTTGTCTCATTGCCTCATAGTTATTTTTACTGCTCTTTCATATTTAATGGTTAAAAATTTCTTTTGTATAATTGCTTAATGATATTGGATGTTATATAAAATTGATGCTAATACATCATTGGAAGTAGTTATCTGTTGAAGGAAATCGTTTGTAGTTTCTATGAACCCTAGAAAAATCGGCATCGTAATAGAGGTCAACTAAAGAGTAGTATTAAAAGACCTGGAAAGTCGATTCGTGTTTGCTTTCTTGTCTTGGGATCCAGATGGTCGTGTTGACTAAGGTCTATTCGTGGCATGCGTCCTATGATGAATATGTGACGTGGTCGAAGGTAAAAAACATAGTGCTAAGAAGAGGGTCGAGTTGAAGCTAGGATACAAGGCCAAATTAAGGCCGATTTGTCTCAAGAAGTAGCAAGGTAATTTTAGAGGGTTGCTTTGTGGGCCGAGTTTTGTGGTGGTTCATGTGAGCTCCCTATGGCATCATATCTCTAATTTTTCCCTCGCTTAGGTTATTGATCTGGAAGGTCAAGTAGAAGTTGAAGTCCCCTATTTCACTGCGGAACTAAGACACCTATCTTCTATAAAAATTTGAGAACCTAAGGCTCTCATTCTCTGTGGAAAGTTGTGAACCTATGGCACCTTCTTTTATGTGGAAACCATGCAAAGTTTATGAAGAAAATTACATGAATTCAAAGATTGAGACTAAATATAACTTTATAAACTACCTTTATGGTTGAAGTTCTTCGCATAAGAATTTTTTGTGGCTCGCATTCTCCTCAAGACTATTTGGGGCTCTTTCGAAAAAACATGTGACAAATTGTCATTCTGTGAATGTTTGGATGAGTAAAAACGTTGGCCCATGACTAGCAAAGATTACGACTATTATAATCTCATCATTCAACCGATGTGCAGTGGATTTGTAAAGTCTGGAAGTATTACAATTGATGTTAGCGTTGTCAATGTATTTCATTGACTCGGCTATATATGCATAAACCTATCTCCATCTGATGATATGAATGGGGTACAAATCAGCACAATGTTACAATACGTCGGCATAACAAGCAGTGGCGTGGAATAAAAGTCTTTTATAATTCATATGTGTTGGCTATTTGTTTCATGAGCTCGTTTTATTAATCATATGCAGCTCGTGTTAATTGTAATCTGGGGCCCAAGATTTCATCTGAAGTGATCCAACAAAAATAAATGTTTGCAACCCTTTTTTCTGACATAATCTTCTCCTTGATCTAAAGGTTATATGCAAAGATTGGATGTAGTACAATTGGAGCCTAAGTATAACCTTCTGAAACAAATAAAGAGTGATATATATTGTTTGAAAAATAGTGTTATAGAATAAGAATTGATCATTGTAATAATGTTATACTGTGTAGGTGACAAGTTTGAGACCTATGCACAAGTCCCTGGTGACATCTAAACCCTAAGAAGTTTGAAATCATCTTTGTG
Organism: Pinus taeda; assembly: GCA_000404065.3. NCBI lineage: Eukaryota > Viridiplantae > Streptophyta > Pinopsida > Pinales > Pinaceae > Pinus > Pinus taeda. The sequence goes on from APFE030171149.1 coordinate 271,815, forward strand.
ATATGTTTGAGCTCATCTTAGTCTGTGGAGGATTTGCTTCTACGATGTGACCAGCAGCCTACGATATTCTTTTCTATACATAGAAGAAAGACAAATTACACTAGAAAGAAGTTGACCTGATTGAATATATATATATATATTCCTTCCATCATTATAAAAGGGAACAAAAGAACAAAGTTTGAAGGCTCAAATTTAGAATATGTTGAAATGTTTATTATGGAAGGCACTAACATTTTGAGCTTTCAACAGTGATAGATGGCAAGTTGCAAGTGTGCAAATGATATTTGAACATTACCTTGAAATCTCGAGCATTAAACAAGGTTTGGAAGCTTCTTTAAAAAGCGTCTAACAAAGATGTTACTTGTCTCTCTTGATCAAGTCCTATATAACTAAGCACTAGAATGAATATTTGAGAATAAGCCTTAGATCTAAATGATGAAATTTATTGCAAAACAATGTTGTTGTTACATTGACGAGTTTTTGAAGATTATTGCAAGCATTGGAAATAAATGCAAGGATACCAAGGTTACACCATTTGAAAACAACACAAAAATAATGAGAGGTCGAAGCTCCCCTTCAAAGCCTAAGTTTGATCAAATTATTCCTGAGGAATTGAGATTTGATCTAGGGTTTGGAAGATTGAAATGTTTTGGATTTGTAAAAAAATCCCTAGGGTTCGCTAAACAAAGCCCTAGGCTTGATCACTCATAATGATGATATTGAAAAACATGAATGATGAAGTTGAAAAAGAATGCAAGGATGAGTAGGTTTGTAAACCCTAGACTAAACTTGAAGAATTATTAGGGTTTGGAATCAAAACCCTATCTAAACTATTGATAACCCTATCTAGGGTTAGAGATGAAAGCCTAGGACTTGTGGATTAATTTCTTTTGATTAAAAGAAGAAACCCTAGCTCTTAGAAGAAATAACATCTTTACGATGAGGTAGATTTGCAAGTTGAATGCAAGAAAGCTAAACATCAAGAGAGAGCCGACATGTTCTCAAAAATATAAGTATCTTGTATTTCTCTTATTTTAAATCATTAATGGTGTTGTTTTTCTTCTTGTCCTAGTATATCTTATTTGGTTGTATTTGTTCTTCCTTGGCCTCCTAGTATGGATTGCGAGTACATGATGAAGCTTGTCAAGGTTGTAGCAATAAATGAAAAGATTGGAAGAACATGTCGAAATATGTAACTAGGTTCGGTCTTCATAATGACATGTGTAATCATGATTATATATAATTAATGTAAAGAAGAGAAATAAAATTATTTTATGCTTGAGTCATCGGTTTCAAGCTCAAGGAATTTTATTTTATAGATCTAGCTCCCATTTTGAGCTATTAGGATTGATCATTAAGCCATAAAGTCAATTAAGTCTTTGTCATGTATGAGAGACCCTTCTTGGGAATGTTACATATTTATTTGAGTCATTGTAAGAGTCAAAAGACCCTCCAAGACCAAGTCCAAGTGCTACAAGCAAGTCGGCCTTAAAATGAAGCAATAAGCCTACACCAAGATGACATGTAAGCCTAGGGTCAAGTCAAGTCAACCTACAAGCATGAGGATGTCGCCTATATATAGGGCACTCGACCTCATTCAAGAAAATACATCTCATCACACAAGAAGTTCAATAAAAGGAAGACGAAGAAGCCTCACATCTAAGGGAAGAAGGGAAGATCAAGATCGAAGGCAGAGAAGGGCTATTTTGGGGTAATCTTGCTCACACGTGCGAGAAAGGAGTAGGGAATCTACCTATACAAGAAAAACTGAAGTGCAGACCTCTAGAAAGCAAAATCAAGTCAAGGAATTTATCTATCTTTCAAGCCGAGTTCATCTAGTCAAGAGAAGGAAGAAGGGGGCAAAATTCACCCTAAGTCTGCCACACGTGTGAGAAGTACAATCCACCGCAGAAGGCCGAGAGCTGCATTCAAGGGCATCAAAAATTCCATGCTAGTATATCAGGAGCGAAGGCAAGAAGTTAAAGAAGAAAATTGCAGCAAGGTGACTTGGTCTTGGAGAAGTTCTTGCTCAAGGGTCTAAATCATGGAATTCATCAACTGAAGATTCTATAAGAAGAAGAATTTGATGGGTTTTCCTAACAATCTTGAAGAGGTTTTGGCCCTGGCTAATAGCCTACATCGTGTGTCCTTTGTCTCCTTGTTTTTTATGATGTGGTAGTTATTTGATGAAGAAGAACACATAATAATAATCAAGAAAAATAAAAACCTAATTAAGAAAAATAAAAAAGTCTTCACAAGTAGTTATCATTGTTAGAGAAATCCCCTCATCTCTCTGCGCTAGATTTCTCAACATGGTATTGGAGCTAAGGTGACAAATCAAGGAAGGGCATCTCAACAAGGGACACTCAAGCTCTCAAAGATCAAGGTTCTAGAAGGATATCAAGGGCATCAAAGCATCAAGAAGATCCCATCATCTTTAAGGCTTTTCGAAGACAAGGACTACAAAATCTTGAAGAAAGTATCAACACCCTAGCTTGTTCAAGGAAAGAGTCTATACTTGAAGCATTCTTGGGAATCTCGATCAAATCATCATCACAAGGAAGGAGAGCACAAAAGACCCTACCTCTACTCAAATTGAAGAGATCTACAAATCAAAGCATCTTGAAGTCTACCCATCCAAGGAAAGCAAGAAGAAAGGAGTTGTTGGCATCATCAAAGGATTCAAGGTGATCTCCCTCAATTTGGAGTCAAGGGTCGCCTTTGAAGAAAACTATCTTCATCAGGAAGAAGTTTTTCTATTATCTAAATCCTCATCAAATTCAAGAAGGCAGCAAGTTGAAGGAGCATCTTCACAAGTAAGTACATTTATGTCTACATTTGAATTTGTCAAAATGTCTTTTTGTAAGGAAAGCAACAAATTGGTTGGGGCTTCAAACTTTCTTGCATGGAAGAAAAGCACAGATTTGAACCTCATAGAAATGAGGTCATGGAACATGTTAAGGGCTCAATCACCAAACCACCAAAGGAAGATGCTCAAGCACTTGCAAGGTATATGAAAAGGGAAGTTAAAGCTCAAAGAATTCTCATAGAATCCATCAAGGATCCCCTCATTCCCTATGTATCAAAATTATAAACATCAAAAGAAATATATGACAAACTTGTAGAATTGTTCTTTGTAAGAACTGCAAGAGTAATCTAATTAAGACAAGAACTCTACAAGATGGAGGTATCAAAAGAAGAAGGAATAGCCTCATACTTTATGAGGATATCTGAAATAAGAGATCAACTACAAGAATTGGGAGACATAATGTTTGAGAAAGAGATGACTACAATAGTGCTCAATGAACTACTAGAAGAACGGGGCAAATTCACATCATTGGAGTAGAATTACATTGTAGTAGGAGTAGGAGTAGGATTACATCAATGGTGAGCCCCACAGTTTTGGAGGACTTTTATGGCGCCCAAGTGGGATCGCTTACCATGTTTCATCATCAAGATTAGTTTCGCACAGTTCACTCTTGGTTTTGTTGCATTCTCAGGATTCCCATTAAACGAAGTTATCAACATGCATATATTAATTATTTATGCTTAAAGTGCTATTTGGAGCTGATTATTTGGAGGAACACCTTAGTGTAATAGCTCATTGGAATCGGGGCGAATAGAACTACAGAGCACGATGATTAAAAGGGGCTTTGTGTGGTCCGTGTAATCATGGAAGCGAATTAAGCATTTTCCAGTGTTGAAAGTGGTTTTAACTAGTTAATAAAAGTCATTTTGTTACATAAAAAAGGAAAAATGCATTTATTATTTAATTGGAGTGAAAAGGTAAAAAGGGTGGCAAAAAAGTCAAGTGAATTATAAAAAAGAGGAGGGACTCTCTACACATTCTTGCATTTTCTAACTTGAAAATTAGGAGTTTGGAGAACTTTTGAGAAAGAGTCTAGAGTAACTTTATAAAACCCTCTTTGCTGGTTGCTAGTTTCAGTGTTAAAACTATACACCCTAGCCAGTTTAGGAGCGGGATCACTCAATTATGACATTGTGCTTTAGTGGAGAAGAAGATTTTGGGCAAAGGAGTAAGTCCATAGTGTTATCAGTTGATTTTATGCATTAATTTTTGGTGTTCTGCAATTCTTATTCAGGTTGAACTTTCATACTCCAAGTGGATTGAGATCTGAAGGAAAAAGGGCCGAGTCTGCCACTGTGGAAAAGCTTGAGTTCACATGTTACCTGAGTGGAGCTGACTGCTGTGCTTGGAAGGTATTCTCTGAGCGTATATACTGTTGTTGGTGACTCGAGTTCCCAGCTGTGTATATCTCCCTCTGAGGCTGAGTTCTGCATTTGTTCTAGATGAGAAGTTTGTTGTTTATAAAGAATACTCTCCTGCATTGTATATACCACATCTGCTGGCTGAAAATATAATATTATCAGTTCTGAGTTTAGTTCTCTATTGTTGTCATAATTCTGGGTTGCATTGATGAAGAAAGAGTGATCTGCATTTATTCTAGCTGAGAAGTTTGTTGTTTATAAAGAAGACTCTCCTGCATTGTATATACCATGTCTGATGGCTGAAAATATAATATCATGAGTTCTGAGTTTAGTTGTCTATTGCTGTAATAATTCTGGGTTGCTTTGATGAAGAAAGAGTGATTTTTTATTGCTGTAGCAAATACCTGCCAGTGGCATTTGCATTCCTAAGTTTAATAAAAAAACATTATACCATTGTTGAAGTGTGTTTGGAGCCTTCATTTATCACTGTATTTACTCATTTGAAATAAAAATAATGGTAAGTGCACCTGCAGTCATGAGCATACAAAACGTTTGATAAAAGTCCAGTGCTGAAAAACCAAATAAACTCAGAAGTTTTCAGTAAAATTCTAAGGTATCTCGAGGGAATATCTTACAGTGGTATCAGAGCATGATTTTGGCCAGCTGTGAGACGAGATTAAGGTGATAGCAAAAAGAAGAATTCCAGAACCAAAATCAGAAAGGAAACTGAAGATAACAAGGAAAAACACAGCAAGAAAATCTTGCAAGATCCCTTCAAAAATTTGAAGAATATCACAGATATTTCACAAAACTGACAGAGCACATAGAAGTATATGGGTATCATCAAAGGTGGCAAAGAGAAAAAGAAATTGCAGATCCGTAGATGAAGATAAAAAGAGCACAACTACTGAACAAAACCCCAGTTTTAATACTGCAAGTATAGAAGAAGCAATGATTGAAGGTGAAAACTATGATTCAACCTCCTAGGACGAATTGGGAAAAGTCATACCCGTTGAAGATAAAGCTAGCCCAGATTCACCCTAGCAGGTTGGCACAAGGGTTTGGAATGAAGAAGAGTTAGATATTGCTACAGAAAGTTTGTCATCATTTAGCAAGATTGTTGAGTTGGATGATGGGTACAACGAAAATCACGACGCCACCTTTGTTTTGTCAACGGATGATGATGATCCTTTGTTTGGGATCAATGTTGCGCCAATTCCCAATCAGGGGGTGTGCGAAGATGATAACACACAAGTAGTCAGCACTACGAACCCAGACCCATCAGTTGATTTCTTTTATGTGGTAGATGTTGCTCATAAGCCTACTTGTGCCCATAACTTGGAAAACCAATTGAAGATGAGCGCAGACACATGACGGTATGGGAGGAGAGCCTTCATTTAGCAAGATTGTTGAGTTGGATGATGGGTACAAGGAAAATCACGACGCCACCTTTGTTTTGTCAACAGTTGATGATGATCCTTTGTTTGGGATCAATGTTGCCCCAATTCCCAATCAGGGGGTGTGCGAAGATGATAACACACAAGTAGTCAGCACTGCAAACCCAGACCCATCAGTTGATTTCTTTTATGAAGTAGATGTTTCTCATCAGCCTACTTGTGCCCATAACTTGGAAAACCAATTGAAGATGAACGCAGACAAGGTTATGCAGCCACGAGGCATTATGATGATAAACAAAGCATTGGTGGCAGATTATTATTGGAGAAGTGCAGTGACACATGACAGTTTGGGAGGAGAGCCTTCACTTGCAGATTTTTAAACTCTCAGAAATCTAACTACCTACACCTCATGATGATATACAAAGCATTGGTGGCAGATTATTGTTGGAGAAGTGCAGTGACACATGACAGTTTGGGAGGAGAGCCTTCATTTAGCAAGATTGTTGAGTTGGATGATGGGTACAAGGAAAATCATGACACCACCTTTGTTTTGTCAATGGTTGATGACGATCCTTTGTTTGGGATCAATGCTGCCCCAATTCCTAATCAGGGGGTGTGCGAAGATGATAACACACAAGTAGTCAGCACTGCAAACCCAGACCCATCAGTTGATTTCTTTTATGAAGTAGATGTTGCTCATAAGCCTACTTGTGCCCATAACTTAGAAAACCAATTGAAGATGACCGCAGACAAGGTTATGCAGCCATGAGGCATTATGATGATATACAAAGCATTGGTGGCAGATTATTGTTGGCGAAGTGCAGTGACACATGACAGTTTGGGAGGATAGCCTTCACTTGCAGACTTCTAAACTCTTAGAAAGACATTGGTAGAGATGAAATCTAACTAACTACACCTCCTTTCAAACAGAGATCACCTACTCATGTTTGTTGAGATATATCATGATGCGCTAGTAGGGAAAGAGGAAGTTGACAGGCTTAAAAATGAGCTTGAGACTACCTAGGATTTCTTGAAGAGCGCCCAGATGGCCCTTCAAGAATCAAAGTTGCAACTTGAGCAGTTTTGTATGGAGTCAAGTTGTGTACCTTCTTCTATGGCAACCATCACACAAGAGGATGTTAGGAGCACTTATGATTTGATAGAGGAGCCTGCACGTGATATTTGAACACGAGGAGAACCTAGATGAACGGGCACGAGCAAAGAGGTATGTCCCAAAGGTCTCTGATTATGCATCCATGAGTTGTGGAGATAGGTATATTTCAGACGAGGATACATCCATCTGGGATCCAAGTTCAATTGACACAAGTGTAGTGGATACTAAAGGACCCAAGTTGGGATTGGGATCCAAATGGGGTTTCCCATCATATATAGGAGATGCAGGATGGCTATGGCACGGACGGGGTGGTTGACCCAATAACCGAGCGCACAAATCCCTCAATATTTCCATCAAAGTTCCAATCAGCGCTAGTGGTAAATTGGTTTGACAAGGAGATATGCAGATTCTGAGATGTCCTGGCACATTGTCCGTATATGGGGTTACAAGTTGGTCCACATGCTCGTTATTCAGATGAGATGGCATTGGTATGCCACTAGGCAGGGCCTTGGATGGAGATGATATTATTCTCTTGATATATTGGAAGCAAAGGCCACCAAGGATTAGCGCAGTAGTAACACCTCCACTAGCAGGTGAGGAGCTTTTCCACTCAGATTTACCAAGGTGGATTAGAAGGGGTGTTCCACACCATAGTGGATTCACTAGTGGAGTGACGAGTACATTGGCACATACACGATACCAGTCAGTACAGGGTGGCATAGCAGCAAGCGGCAATACCCAAGGGTGTACAGGGATATGCCACAGTGTACTTTGGTATGTAGAGGAGTGTGAAAATACATGGTTGCATGCAGTGATGTATGGTGTTGCACAACAAGGTCTTAGAGAAATGTCTCCGAGAAGATATCTTGAGAGGGACATCAGGCATATCATTGGGTTTAGCTTAGATGAGATAGATGAGCGGACAAATGAGCATCTCCTGAACACACCCTTAGGGACTCACACACCTATCTCTCTTTTGTATTGTTTACAATCACATAGGATTTGGTTGTTGTCCCTTGATGCTCTCGTCGTGAGCAACGTGACATGGGAGGCTCTCCTTAGACAACTGGATGAGACACAAAGCATCATGGACAGTAGAGAGACATTCGAATTGAGGCGTATGGTCAGTATGCAAGATGATGGATACATGCTTAGGGATGGTGTAATCTAGTACAGAGTTAGAGTTACATATATTGCACCCTTGAGTTCACACTTAGAGAGAAGACCTTCAGGGAGCTACATGATACGCTTTCGCCAGGACGTTCTAGGGCCATTATATCAGCATTAGGTACAGCGAATGGGGCTCCAACTAGTATTGGGGCGCATCATCAGGAGACAAAACAACAGATTTATCCGTGTGCTCGGGCAGAAGCACAGCTGTTCAACATGCACCAAGATGATTACTGATACATGGTGTCCATCTGTTCATTACATACAGGGATTAGAGGGGAGTCACAGATAGGTTCCGACAACTATTAGTACTATATAGCAGTCGATAGAGATTGGAAGCTATGAACTCCCAGCTTGGCTAAGGGATCCAGGAATCCAATTGGCCAATAAATCACTCCACTTTTCAATGAGTACGAATATGGCAGCGAGTCATCTAGTTGATTTTGGGGTTGATATGTGGAGGATCGGTGAGACCTTCACCATGTGGCGATGCAGATTTTCCATGTTGTTGGTTAGGATCGAGTCCAGTTGTAGACCGGCAAGGAGGACTCAATCTAAGCACAATGGCTAGTCAGTTATGACCAGAGTGACACAGCATCAACATGGCATGGGGCCTTGGCATTACAGGACTTGGCAATTCAGCTACCCTTAATGATAAGTTGGTTTTTGCAAGAGAAGCTCGCTTAGATCTTCCAATGGACTTCAGTTTGGCGAAGGGCGTTTCACCTCTCAGTGACTTGTTGATGGTATCAAAGGAGGAGCTCGTAGTTAATTCATGTGGACTGTTATCCATGATAACTCCTAGAAATAATTTTTAGTTTTATTAGTTGTGATTGCCATACAAACAAGCCCGGATCAACGACCCATATTGAATCAACCCAGATCTGCAAGCCCAAATCAACGAGCTTCAAAACATCCATTTCGCTTCTGCTCAGTGGGACGGCGAGGGTATTTTTCGGCGTATATCCAGCAACACACTCATCAAACGGAATGCAGTGAAAGGTGGGACAGTGAGACACTTTCAACAAGTTTTAATCAGCAAACAACACAACAAGATTCGAAGGGCCAGATGTTCTGAATTTCGACAAATACAGTGCCAACACTTCAAGCAGTTTTCCTAAATTATTGTAACAGTTAGATAGGTTCTATTTAAGTGACTTCTATTTGTATTCAAACTTTGATAAAACAGAAATATCCCTATAAAGGCTCAATGTTTTATTAGTCAAATAGGATTAGATCTCTTAGTTGTTGATCGAACCTACCCCAGGTGGAAGATTTTGTAAAGGAGATCTCACTCTATATATGTGTGGTTTCTTGAATTTTAAAAAGGGGGATCGATGATGTGAGAACACCACTTTTGTATATTTTTCAGTTAATAAAAATACAGTTTGCAGCAATACTCTGTTTTAACATAATATTCATTTTTTGTTTCAGTTCCATCCAATCATGCTCCTATGCTGTTATCAATTTTCATGGCTTATTTGATTACTTGGAATTCAATGTTATATTGCTCCAACTTCCTTCAATTTGTTGTGATTACTGTAAATGTCCATATTCACATGTAAACCAAAAAATGCCTCAGCTTCCACAAAACAATGTTGTTTGTAATTGATTTTCTTCAATTGACTCCATGCCCAATGGTGGTTGTCATCACACTCTTTCACCTGCAAAATCACATAGAAAACCAGAGTTAGCCATCTATATTGTTGAGCTTATCATAGCCAAATTTTTAAGTATATTGAGAGAGCCCTCTCAGATTGGAAGGGCTAACTTCCACTCAAAAGTTGGTTTGACATAGTTACATTGGGTTGAAGGTTGACACAACCCAACCCTTTCCAACCCAATGATAACATTTTGGTGCATCTGTCGGGAGTCAAAAAGCTCATTTTCCCGAATTTTCTTTGAGCCTCTTCATTCTGATTCCTGAGGGTAACAAGAAATCAGAGATTCTTGAAGGTTGTGATATTACCCTGGCAACTCCAATTTCAAAAGATACAAAAGATCGAAGCTTCATGGTGACTCCACTGCTTGAAGATCAGTGGCTTGAAGAAGTTCCAAGATGAGTTCTATTGTAAGAAGAAATGTCAGGTATGATCTTATGGATCAGTGTCACATCTATGGTTTTTCAAATACTATGCCTTGTGCTGATTGGTCAACCCATCTTCCCATATTTAAAGATGATGTTGGTCTACATTTGGTTAAATTCCATGTACATGTATGTAGACTAAGGGTTGAGTTTCCTAAGGATTGTCTCATGAAGATGTTTATGGCTACTCTAGAAGACAAAGCTAGAGTATGGTATGAAGGGTTGCCATTAGGAAGATTGTGTTCTCTTAAATATTTTCATAGAATATTTTTTGGACATTATGGTTAGTCTCATCCTTCATCACCATTCTTTCAAGCTTGTTGCAACTTTTGGAAACGTTTCAGTCAATATCTCAAAAGTATTCATGATGATGTAGAATGTATGGATGATGAGGAGATGTTAGAGGCACTTTATGAATTTTCTTCTCAAGCTAGTTGTCATGATGATCAAGAAGTTTTCCAACAAGCAGATGTCTCTTCTTTAGTTGAAGATGAAATGGATCAGCGATTTGACAGTCAAGTCATATTATATGAAATCCATAAGGATTTGCAGCCTTGTCAATCTATATGCAGTGAAAGGTATGAGCCAAATCATTCAAATTGTTTTTCAGCCCATTCCTTTTCTGAGACTTTATGTCAAGAAGAAACTCCTCAAGATCAGGCTATTGAAAATTCATGCATGAAAATTCTGAACAGTGAGGTAACATGTGATGAAAGTTGTCTACCTAGACAAGAACTTTTTTCCATTGAAGATCATAACGATGTTGTCCCGGTTAGTGTTTAGACTCAAGATGACATTCCTCAAGCAAAAATACCAAAGGTTCTATCTGATTTGTTTGATAAGCAAAAGAGTAGTTTTGATACACACAATATGGATGTCATGTTTGAAGATGTTCAAGGATGCATGGATGGATTTGTTGATTTACATGAAAGGGAAAACAAATCTATTGTTGCCTTTTTATTTGATGATGTTCTTGGAATTAAAGACATAGGACAACATAAGCCATCAATTATGAATGAATTCAGCCCTAAAGGTTTTACTCATCAAGAAGAGGTGATTTTTCATGATTATCAAGATTGTTTGGTAAGTCTATTCCAGTCATCAGTGGAGGTGGCGTTTTCTTCATTTATAAGCTCGGGTGATGGATTCAGTTTTTGTTTTGAGTTGCCAATAGATGGTCCACATAAGAACATTCAAGGAGCACCAATGTTGGATCAACTTTTTGACTGGTTATACTAGAGGTTTCATATTGCTTGAATTAAGCAGGTGGATTTTCAGATGTTAGAGCAGGGTTATTGGTACATAATAAGCTTGTTGGGCAAGCATTTCCTTCACTTTAAGTTACATTTTGTAACTGTTAATTTGAGTTTGTACAACAATTTGATATCCTATTGCTTGTCGATTGCGATAAAGTCATTGTCGTCAATATTGCAAGTTCTACCTGCCAATTGCGATAAGTCCTTCTCCCGTCGATTGCTATATTGCAATCGGAGATCGCATAGTCATAAGACCCTCCTCCACCAAAGTCCCTTCTGGCTTACAATTGTGATATGCGAGAACCCTCTTGGATGCGATATTTTATGTGATTCATTCTATAAACTGTCACGTCCGGAACATCAGGAAATTACTATAAATCATTGTTAAAGGCCCCTCCTCTGCTTTGCAGTAGCGATATGGTGAACCACCTAAACGAATGCAATAATTTTGTGCCATGTTGTATTAAGTTTCGCGTTCGGACAATCGGTGAACACTATGAAAAATGGTAAAAAGTCCCTCCCTTGTATTGTGATTACAATACCAATAGGGCCAGATCAACGGCCCAGATAAGCAAACCAGATCAACGAGCATCAAAACATTCATTTCGCTTCTGCTCAGTGGGACAACGAGGATATTTTTCGGCATATATCCAACAACACACTCATCAAACAGAATGCAGTGAAAGGTGGGACAGCGAGAAACAGAGGATAGCGAGACACTTTCAGCGTGTTTTAATCAACAAACAGCATAGCAGGATTCGAAGGGCCAGATGTTCTGAATTTCCACAAATACAATGTCAACACTTCAAGTTGTTTTCCTAAATTATTGAAACAGTTAAATAGGTTCTATTTAAGTGACTTCTATTTGTATTCAAACTTTGGTAAAACAGAAATATCCCTATAAAGGCTGAATGTTTTATTAGTCAAATAGGATTAGATCTCTTAGCTGATGATCAAATCTAACCCAGGTGGCAGATTTTGTAAAGGATATCTCACTCTATATATGTGTGGTTTCTTGACTTTTAAAAAGGGGGATCAATGATGTGAGAACACCACTTTTGTATACTTTTCAGTTAATAAAAATACAGTTTGCAACAATACTCTGTTTTAACCTAAGATTCATTTTTGGTTTCAATTCCATCCTATCATGCTCCTATGTTGTTATTAGTTTTCATGGCTTATTTGATTACTTGGAATTCAATGTTATATTGCTCCAACTTCCTTCAATTTGTTGTGATTACTGTAAATGTCCATATTGACATTAGTAAACCAAAAAATGCTTCAGCTTCCACAAAACAGTGTTGTTTGTAATTGGTTTTCTTTAATTGACTCCATGCCCAATGGTGGTTGTCATCACACTCTTTCACCTACAAAAATCACATACAAAACCAAAGTTAGCCATCTATATTTTTCAGCTTATCATAGTCAAATTTTTAAGTATATTGAGAGAGCCCTCTCAGATTGGAAGGGCTAACTTCCAATCAAAAATTGGTTTGAAATAGTTACGCTGGTTTGAAGGTTGACACATCCCAACCCTTTCCAGCCCAGTGATAACATGGACAAGGACCCTTTTTAGTAGGAGTTGGATTGTACTTTCAAGAGTTCACTCTTGAGGTACATTGGATTGGTTTTCTAGTAGAGCAATTGCTCAAGGAGTTGGTCAGAATTTTGAATTATAGAGATGCTCTACTTGTTGACAATATGCAAAGGACCTCTAGTGTCTATGCCTTGTTTGGAAGTGAGTGGAGCGATGAATGCTTCACGATGATCAGGATGGTTTGGGACCCCAATATCATGATATCCATTCGTACAGTGGTCTAGAGTGGAGTGGCTTAGTGGCATATTTGGGATGTTAGTCTTAGCTTCAATTTGGGTCAGCCAGTGATGACATTGCTTAAGGAAAAGCAATGTTGAAGAGTCTTGTTCAGTTTTGTAGCTTGAAAGGTACTTCTAATCTTGTGTCTTGACTAGAAAGACCTTGATTTGTCTCTTAAGGAGCTTGCATGCAACATGCAAAGTGTGCAAGTGAGTTGCACGCATGTGAATGTGTTGCATATGACATGCATGAGATGTGCATGTAAAGAAAGCTAAATTGATGACTTGTACTTGAGTTAAAGAAAAGAAAGCTAAAGATAGGATAGTTAACTAAAGCAAAGTCATTTATCTTCACTTAACTTGACGAGCTAATTGTGGTTGTCAATCTTAGCTTAGGAAAGTTATAAATTGAGCCTAAGGTGAGGAGCTAAGACACAACAGCAACACAAGATTCACAGAGGCTTCTCGGTGAACGTATGCGAGGTTCGAGAGAGTGTAGAGAGACTAGTGATCAACTTTGTAATTTGTATTTTCTCGATTAGGTCATTATCCCAAAATTTTGGTTACGAACTTAGTCGTGCGTTCATTCAATTAAAATTTGCTAGGGACTGAATACCAGGTGTTGGGTTCGAGAAATTATAATATGGTATCAAACCCCCAACTCTAAATCAATCTCGGAATGACAAGTGTCGGGTTCACGTCAGATCGTCGGAGCCAACTTGGCTAGGATCATGCGAACGGAAAATTTTGAAGGCAACGAGATTTTTTTTCAATCCAAGAGTTATTTTTTACGAGCAAAACAAACGTAAATATAAGGGGCCATCTTTTTAAGCGAAAAAATGGGTGAAAATTGTTGTTGTTCAATGGGGTTTGAGATTATTAATGGGTTACATTATGAGAATTGGCTAGACGGTGAAGGAAAATTTAGCACATGGAAGGAGTGGATTGTTCTATTATTTGAGCAGGAGTTGTGGGACATTGTGGAGAAGACCATCTAAATTACCACAAATCCTACTCAATTCGCTGAGTTTAATAAGAAAAATGTGAAGGCCAAGAGAATAATCTTGGACTCTATTAAAGGCCATATTATACGTCATGCGACAAGGAAAAAATGCCTTTGAGATGGGGGCATCCTTAACAAGCTATACCAGAATAAAAACCAAAACAAAGATGGTGTTGAAAGAGAAACTAAGAAATGCCAAGATGTCTGAAATTGACATAGTTGCATCACACCTAACCAGCATCACTCAGATTAGAGATGACTTGGCAACATTGGGGGAAACTATTGATAGTGAAGAGTTGGTCAGATCAACCTTGAGTAGCTTTCATCTGAAAGGATATGTATTTGTTGATGAGATCATCGCAAGGGAAAATCTACCTAGCTGGGATAGATTGTGGGATTATTTTGTACAAGAAGAGACAAGGAGACATTCCAAAATTGTTGGTCATCATGATGGTAAGGATGATGAAGAGAATTTTTCTCTTGCCATCAAAGGAAAGAAGTAAACTAAAGGAAAGTGAGGGCCTTGCTACTGTGAAAGACATGAGCAAAGTGGGGTTTGAGATTATTAATGGGTTACATTACGAGAATTGGCTAGATGGTGAAGGAAACTTTAGCACATGGAAGGAGTGGATTGTTCTATTATTTGAGCAGGAGTTGTGGGACATCGTGGAGAAGACCATCTAAATTACCACAAATCCTACTCAATTCGTTGAGTTTAATAAGAAAAATGTGAAGGCCAAGAGAATAATCTTGGACTCTATTAAAGGCCATATTATACGTCATGCGACAAGGAAAAAATGCCTTTGAGATGGGGGCATCCTTAACAAGCTATACCAGAATAAAAACCAAAAAAAAAAGATGGTGTTGAAAGAGAAACTAAGAAACGCTAAGATGTCTGAAATTGACATAGTTGCATCACACCTAACCAGCATCACTCAGATTAGAGATGACTTGGCAACATTGGGGGAAACTATTGATAGTGAAGGGTTGGTCAGATCAACCTTGAGTAGCTTTCGTCCGAAAGGAGATGTATTTGTTGATGAGATCATCGCAAGGGAAAATCTACCTAGCTGGGATAGATTGTGGGATTATTTTGTACAAGAAGAGACAAGGAGACATTCCAAAATTGTTGGTCATCATGATGGTAAGGATGATGAAGAGAATTTTTCTCTTGCCATCAAAGGAAAGAAGTAAACTAAAGGAAAGTGAGGGCCTTGCTACTGTGAAAGACATGAGCAAAGTGCTTTGCGTCCCACAAGACAGGTCATTATGCAAGCCAATGTCCATGCAATAAGGAGGAGGAGGATCAAGTGGTTGCATCAACATCAAATGAGATTTAAGACTTTAAGAA
Organism: Pinus taeda; assembly: GCA_000404065.3. Taxonomy (NCBI): domain Eukaryota; kingdom Viridiplantae; phylum Streptophyta; class Pinopsida; order Pinales; family Pinaceae; genus Pinus; species Pinus taeda. The sequence goes on from APFE030171149.1 coordinate 287,237, forward strand.
GAAATTTGAAAAAGATTTTTCTCTAGTTACTTGTGTTTCTGGCAGTAGTATTGTTGTGCATGAGGACAGTGGGCTATGGCTAGTGGACAATACAACGTCGATTCACATGATGGGGATGAGGTCAGTGCTCTGCAGTTTTTAGAGACAAGCTTAGACCACAGTGCGTTTAGTGGGACTAGTGCCATGCAGGCAATGAATAGGGTTGGATGTGTAATATTCTAGCTAGAGTCAGAAGGATTTTAGGAGGTGATACGGATGTTGTTTGTTCCAAGGTTGATGCTACAGGGACTCTCAGTATCATCCCTGGAGGATGTTGGATATAGAGTTTTGTTCCGATATGGACAGGTGTTTCTATATTAAGAGGGAATGACCTTGGATGTAGTTGTAGTGCTTGGCATCAGATAGGGGCGGGCATGCAAGTTGTTGGGACAGCATGTGGGTATATCCAACGGAATCCTAGATACAAGATCAGTGTTACTTGCTAAGAGGGAGCAGGGGGCAAGGAAGAGTGTTTCTTCACATACTACCAGGAGCCTCAGCTCGTATGATATGAACAATGTTGCACGAAGCAGGGACATTTTTTGGAAGCGAAGCATCGAAAGCGTCATTTTCCAAAAATCTAGAAAGCAAAGTGTCTCAGAAACGTTTATTATATATACATACACAGAGACATACATACATATATATATATCATGTATTTTTGCATTTATATTTAAAAAAAAGCATCCAAAATATCAAATTAGTTGTGGAATACATGAAAATACACATATTTGTACATAAATCAAGATAGATACGGAATCCATTGTACATCAATGATAAATTATTCCAACATCAACCATATAGATTCTAGCAATTACAAACATACATCAAATTTTTAAGCATACCATCAAACATAAAACATTTAGAAGATAAAATCATAAAACACTCAAAATACTTGTTTAGCAACTGAGGAATTGTCAACATGAGTCAAGTCCAAAATTCAAATAATAATGTTCACAAAATAGGCCACCTAGCCACCACTAAGTACACACTGAACTAGGAAGAATAAGACATAAAAGTTCAAATCACAAGTCTAATCTATGACAAAAGTAAATTGTGAATATATCTACTAATCTCTCCTCCTTCCACCACGAACACTACGTGAGCCTCCACGTTGTGGTAGTGAAGAAGATGGTGACTCAAGTTGTCGAAGTTGTGGAACAAATGAAGATGATGATGAAATATGTAACTAGGTCTGGTCTTCATAATGACATATGTAATCATGATTTCATGTATTTAATGTAAAGAGAAAAATAAATTTATTATTGTTTTCATTGAGGCATGGGTTTCAGGCTCAAGAGAAATTTATTTTATAGGTCAAGCTCCCATTGAGAGCTTCTAGGGCTTGTTATTTAGTGTATAAGTCAATTGAGTCATTGTCATGTATGAAAGACCCTCCTTCAACATGTTAAATATTGTAAAGAAAAATTATTTGAGTCAAAGTTTGAGACAAAAGACCCTGCAAGATCTCATCATAATGCAAAAAGGACAAGTCGTCCTAAAGGGTGCAATTTGACCTAGCAGAAAGCCTATATATAAGAGAGACTTCGACCTCACTTTGGAGAGACACTTGACACACACAAGTTCAATCACAAAAGAGAAAAAGTTACAAAGAAACAAAGGACGAAGAAAGAAGAAAAGGACAAGATATTTGGATTGTTTTTGAGTTACTTCTCTCCATACGTGTGAAGGAATTAGGGCATCCATTGCAGCGGTAAAGGCCCAGTTGTAGAAGTCAAATTACGACATCAAGAAGTTCACCTTGCAAGTCAAGTTCTCTAGGAAAGAGAATCATCTTAAGTGAAGAAGTAAGGAGAAGGATTTACCACACATGCAAGGGATAGGGTTTCTACAGAAGGATTTGCTTGGCGTGTCAAAGTTACAGAAGAATCTGTTGGGCAATTCGAAATTGTAGAAAAATCTACTGGGTAGGTCGAAGTCGAATAAGAATCTGCTACACAGGTCGAAGATGCAAAAGAATCTGCTGGGGAAGAAATTTCAACCCCCACTCCGGTTATCAGTTTTCCCTATCACTCCATGCATTTAGTTTTAAATCCAAGCATGATAAAAAAAAATTAAATCTGGAAATGACAATAATTTTCTGAAAACACAAAATTAGAGATTTCACAACTGCTGAAATTGCATAAATAAAACACAGCAAAATTATGAAAACTGCACACAGAAAATAACACAGTGATTTTTTGTCAATGTGACCCTGGAAAAAATCCCTACAACTTTTGGGGAAAATCAGTTTTAGAGTTCTTCTTTATTTCTGAAAATGCTTTTACAGAGAAACTGAAATACATAATAAAAATTCCAGCAATCACAAATTACAACTTATCTTGATTTTTGTGCTTGAACTCCACCTCAAAAATCGTGACAATTAGCAAACAGCCAAAATAGAAATTTTTCCAGCAATAAAACAGCATTAAATGTTGTACAGCCTGCCTCGAAAAATGTGCCCAGAACTTGTTGAACGAATAGTACGGTTTTCAGCAGTACTGCTGCCTCAAAATTTGTGCCCTTGTTGTTGTCCATCTTCCTTGATTTATGTGCTATCCCTCTTCCTCGATATTTGTGTCTTTCTCCTGCTGTACGATTTTGGCTTGGGATGCATGCCAATAAATGTTGCTGCTCAGATTTGCTGAAATGTCTTCTCGCTGCTCTCCTTCACTTCCTCACTGCTCAGAAATTTTCTCCTTGCTCTCTCTTCTCTTTCTCTCAAATGCTCATGAAAGAATGAATGATCTTTTCCTCCTCTCTTCTCCTTTTATTCTCTAAATGACCTTTTGGGTTACCCTAATATCTAATGGTTGAGATTCATCTAGATCTAGGGATGAAAATAAATGTGCATTTGATTCTCAATTTCTATTTTTTAACTCACCCACTTAGCCTTTTATTTCCATAGTCACTTTTTCACTTTCTAATTCTTCATTGACTTTAATAAAGTCACCTTTAAATTAGAATGTAACTTTACCACTTATAAAGTCCATTTTAAATTAAAATGAATTACCACTTATAAAGTCACTTTAAGAGAAAAATAAAAATAAATTTGAACACTTTTACTTAGGCCAAAGAACAAAGCCTTAGGGAACCACTTGTCCTCTGGTACCCAAATTTTAACACTCC